>JAQZBX010106919.1:0-10705 GCA_029593785.1 Cabassous unicinctus
TTTTTTTTTAATCAAACGATATGTTACACAATATATTTGGTTCATAGTAACGCAATCATACAGTATTTGTCCTTTTGTGTCTGGCTTGCTTCGCTCAACATAATGTCCTCCAGGTTCATCCATGTTGTCATATGCTTTACGACTTCATATCTTCTTACAGCTTTATAATATTCCATCAAGTGAATAGACCACAGTTTGTTTATCCATTCATCTATTGATGGACATCTGGGTTGTTTCCAACTTTTGGCAATGGTGAATAATTTTGATATGAACATCGGTAACAACACTTCTTGAAAAGACTTTATTCCCCCATTGAATGGTCTTGTCACCCTTGTCAAAAATTGACTATAGACACATGGGTTTATCTCTGCATTCTAAATTTGATTCCACTTCTCTATATCCTTATGCTAATTCTATATCCTTATAGTAAGTTTTGAAATCAGGAAGCATGAATTCTCCAATTTTTTTCTTCTTTCACTAGATTGTTTGGCTTTTCTGGGTCCCTTCAATTTCATATGAATTTTAGTATCAGCTTGTCCATTTCAGTCAAGAGGAAGTTGGAATTTTGATAGGGATTTTTAAAATCTGTAGGTCAATTTGAGGAGTACTGTTACCTTAATAATATTAAGTCTTCTAATCTATGAACATGGAAATTGTTCCATTTATTTATATTTTCATTAATGTCTTTCAACAATATTTATAGTCAGTGTACTAGTTATGCATTTTTTTGGTTAAATTTATTCCTATTTTACTGTTTTTAATGCTATTATAAATACAATTACTTCTTAATTTAATTTTTCAATTGTTCATTGCTAATATATAGGAATACAATTAATATTTATATATTGGCTTGTATTGTGAACATGTTTATTAGCTTTAATAGTTTTTTTATGGATTATTTTTAGGATTATCTCTATATAAAGTCATGTTATCTGCAAATAAGGGTAGTTTTATTCCTTCTTTACAATCTAGATGCTTTTTATTTCTTTTTCTTGCCTAATTTCCCTGGCTAGAACCTCTTCAGTACAGTGTTGAATAGAATTGATGGGAGTGGACATCCATTTCTTGTTCTTGATCTTATGAGAAAAGATTTTAGGCTTTTGTGATTGAGTTTCTCATACTTGCCCTTTATTAGGTTCAGGAAGTTTCCTTCTAGTCTAGGTTTTTTATTGTTTGTTTTTTTTAATCATGAAAGGGTTTTCAATAATGGTAAATGCATTTTCTGTGTCTATTGAGATGATCATGTCATTTTGTTTTTATTGTATTGATCTGATATATTAAATTAGTTGATTTCTGGATGTTAAACCAACTTTGCATTACTGGGATAATCCTACTTTGTCATGGTGTATAATACTTTTTCATGTTGCTATTGGATTCAGCTTGCTAGCATTTTGTTGAGGATTTTTGCATCTGTATTCATAGGGATATTGGGATATTGGTATGTAGTTTTCAAATGGTAATTTAGAAGCGTGTTGTTTAATTTTCACATCTTTTTGCCTTTCCCAAATTTCCTTGTATTATTGTTTTCCAATTTTAATCCAAATATGGATTCTATGATTTCAGTCCTTTTGAATTATTGAGACTTATTTTATAGCCTAATATGTGATCTATCTGGAGAATGTTCCATGTGTACTTGAGAAGAATGTAGATTTTGCTTTTGTTTGGTAGTGTTCTATATATATCTGTTAGATCTAGTTGGTTAATGGTATTCAGGTGTTCTACTTCCCTGTTAATCTTCTGTCTAGTTGTTCTATCTATTATTGAATTTAGGAGTTTGAAGTTTCCAATTATTTTAGTTGAGTTGTCTATTTATCCCTCCACTTCTGTCAGTTTTTGCTTCAGGTAGTTTGAGAGTCTGGTGTTAGGTTCATATATATTTATAATTATCAGGTCTTCCTGGTGAATTGAGCCTTTTATCATTATAAAATGTCCTTCTTTGTCTCTAATAACAAATTTTGTCTTAATTCCATTTTTTTTTCTCATATTATTATAGACAAAACAACTATCATCTTGTTACTGTTTGCAAGATATATATTTTTGGATCCTTTTGCATTAAAGCTATTTGTGTCCTTGAATATAATGTAACTCTCTTGAAGACATCATGAAGTTAGATCACATTCTTTAATCCATACTACCAATCTCTGCTTTTTAATTGGAAAGCTTTATCCATTTAGATTTAGTGTAATTACTGATAGGTAGGATTTATGTTTGCTATTTTGTTATTTGTTTTCTTTATATTTTTTGTTCCTCTATTCCTCCATTTCTGCCTTGTTTTGTGTTAAATATATCTTTCATAGTGTGCCATTTTTATTCCTTTTTGTTTCTTATATATATATATATTTTTAAATTTTGAAATACTTTCAAACTTACAGGACAATTACAAAAATAATATAGATTTCATACAGAGCACTCTAACATACCCCTACCCACGAGATACTCATTATGGCAGTTTGAGATTATTTTATGAGTCCCAAAAGAGAAAGATTATGTTTGTAAACTAATCTATTCCTCTGGGTATGTACCCTTTTATTGCATTAAATTCAGTTGAGGGGCCTTTGATTAGATTACCTGTTAAGATTGCTGTAGGGCTTTTCATTGGTCTACATCAGTGAGGCATGACCTCAGGTTGAGTCCCTGCCCCCTTGCTGGCTGTGATGTAATTGGATTCACATAGAAAGAAGAGGAAAAGGGGAGCCTGCATATTTGATTCTTCTGTGTGAGAATCATGAAGTCCCAAAAGGCTGGGCCCACAGAGCAGCTCACGAGAGACCAGCCCTGCTATATGCCTATAGCTTACAGTTGAACTTGGGAAGAGAGCAAAACAACCGAGCCCTATTCCAGATTGCAACTGAAATCAGGAAGAAAGCAGAGCAGCTGAGACTGAAAGAGGATGCTGGAGGAGAAGGCTGAAACCTAGGCAGAGATTGCCTACCATCTTGCTTCAACATGTGGCTGCTGACTTTGGTGAGAAAGCACCTTTTATGATGCCTTGAGTTGGACTTTTTGTGGCCTTGAAACTGTAAACTTTTACCCCAAATAAATACCCTTTATAAAAGTCAAGACATTTCTGGTACTTTGCATTGGCAGCCTTTTGGCAAACTAAAACACCCATATACATCAGTTTTAACATTTTACCACATTTGTCATTTTTCTCCTTCCCTCCTTCCCACCCTCCCTTCCTTTCCTTCATCTATCAACCTACCTATTTATCAATCTGTTTTCTGAAGACTTGAGTATACATCATGCTCTTTGTACACTTAATACCACCATGCACATTTCCCAAGAACAAGAATATGCACTTATGTAGTCACCTTAAGCACAGTTATCAAGTTCAAGAAATTTAACATTGATATAAAGTTTAGAGTCTATATTCAAAATTTACTATATGTCCCAATAATGTACTTTTAAGCCTTTCTTCTCCCTTGCTAGATCCTAATCAGGGTCATGTATTGCATTTAACTGTTGTTTTCTCTTTAGTCACTCTTTTTTTAAAATTAATTATGGAAACATATAAACAACATAAACTTTATCATCTCAACCACTCCCAAGTATACCATTCAATGGGACTAATTGCGTTCACAAAATTGTTGTACTCTCACCATTTCCATTACTAAAACTTTCCCATATCCTCAACAGAAACCCTATATCCATTATGCATTAAGTCCCCATTCCCTCTGCCCTTCACCCCTGGCAACCTGTACTCTAATTTCTTTCCCTATGACCTTGCATATTTCTGATATTTTCTTTGTATTTACCATGGGTATTAAATTTAACATCCTAAATCTTTGACAATTTCATTTGCTTTGATATCAACTTACCTTCAATAGTATCACAAGCTATGTTCCAGTACCCCTCTTTCTCCCCACCTTTATGTAGTTCTTGTCACAAACATGTTTATATATTGAGTCCCAAACTACTGATTATCATTACATTTTCCTTTTAGGTCCTGTAGTAAGTAAAAAAATGGAGTTATAAATAAAAAATACAATAGTACTGGTATTTATATTTACCCATATCATAATCTTTACCAGAAATCTTTTATTTCTTCATGTGGCTTCAGTCAGTTGTCTAATATCCTTTTTACAATGTATAGAACTCCCTTTAGGATTTCTTGTAGGGCTGATCTAGTGATGAAGTCCCTCAGCTTTTGTTTATCTGGGAATGTCTTAATCCCTATCTCATTTTTGAAAGACAGTTTTTACTGGATATGGAATTCTTGGTTGGCAATTTTTTTCTTTTAAATATGTCATCCCATTGCCTTCTTGCCTCTGTGGTTTCCAATGAGAATTTGGCACTTAATCTTATTGAGGTTCCCTTGCATAGGACACATTGTCTCTCTCTTGCAGCTTTCAGAATTCTCTCGTTGGCATTGACTGATTATAATATGCTGCAATGTGGTTCTATTTGGGTTTATATTATTTGACATTTGTTGAGTATCTTGGATGTGTATGTTAATGTCTTCTGTTAAATTTTGGAAGTTTTCAGCCAATATTTCTTCAAATATTCTCTCTATCCCTTTCCCTCTATCTTCTCCTTTTGGGACTCCCACAGTGCATATATTGGAATGCTTGGTGGTGTCCCACAGGTTCCTCATACCCTGTTCACCTTTCTTCTCCTTTCTCTTTTCCATTTCTCATCCCCAGGATTTGTTGTTGTTGTAGCGTACTTAGGTTGTTGTTTGTTCAGTGATTTTTCTGAATTAAATCCGTGTAGTCTGCATTCCTTGTCATTTGTGGCCATTGAAGTCTCCATTTGATTAATTTAGTCATCTACTGATTAATGGAGAGAGATATTCTTTTCTTAAAAACAATTTATTGAAGTATATCATTCGTACATGAACATACATAAGCTATAAGTGTTCAGTAAACATCGTGATCTTATAAAACAAACATGCATAACATCATACAGGTCTCCCACACATCACTCCCCCACAAACATCCTGCATTGTTGTCAAACATTTGTTAACAAATCATGAAACAGCATCGTCAAAGTAATACTACTAACTGTAGTCCAAATCTTCTTCCCCTATACATTTTTTAAGGATTTATTTATTTATTTATTTACTTTTATCCATTCCCCCCATCCCCGTTTTTGCTGTTTCTCTGTCCATTCACTGGGCAACTCTCTGTGTCCATTTCCTGCCCTTTCTTCTCATCCTTCTCCTCCTGTCTTCCCTGGGATTCGATCCTCGGAACCTCCGATGTGGGAGAAAGGTGTCCTACTACAGCCTGCGCCACCTTAGTTCCTGGCTTTTCAGTGCGTCTCATCTTGGCTCTCCCTTGTGTCACTCTCCTGTTATGTCATCATCTTGCTGTGCAGCTTTCAGGGCCTGGCAGAGAGATATTCTTAAATGCCTGGAAGTAATAAATCTCCCTGTCTTGACTGAGTGGCTCTATGTCATGTTGAGTCATGCCTTCACCACTCAGCCAGGGAGATTATAACTCTGCTTTAAACTTCACTTACTGCTTATACAACTTCAAGGACAGCCAGAGATGAGAGCCTGTGGCCTTCTCAGGTCCTTTCTGAGCATGCATACAACTTTATGCCTGTGCATGACCTCCTAGCTTCCCAGGAATATGTTGAAATTTTTCAAAGCCCTTGTAGGTATATCATTCCTCAGCTTTTACTTTCAAGCTTTTTGGTAAGTCTGTTGTTTGCCCCAACTGTTATACTTCCATATCCTCAGGCAGTTGTGGTATTACATTATTTGCCAGTAAATATTTTTAACAAATGTCCCCTTGGGGAGAAGATTTTAGCAATGGACAACTGATAGAGAAAATCCTTTTGAATCAGGTCCTCTAGGGAACTCCCAGAGAGGTTAAATAATGACAATTCTTTAGGAATGAGGTCCAATTTCTCCCTCTGCTACCAGGAATGTGGGCTGTTACTTTCAAGGCTACAGCTTGAGTTGGAAAGGGGGATAGGACTAAGGTGAGTTAAAACCACAAAGCTTGCTGTTCGTACGGACATTCAACCATTTTTCTTGCATAAATACTTCCTGTATTGCTTTGGATACACCTTTGGATAGTTTCCAGAATTCTTAAAATGTCGATTTTGACAATTTTTGCCAGCTTTTTTTGATGCTCTTATGGAGGGGTGAATTTTTGGAGGTTCTTACTCTGCTATTTTCACTGACATCACTGGTGATTACTTTTTAAACATTATTCATATTTGAATGAGGTAATCCTTCATTGAATGACTTTTTACAAGAGGTTGATGTGGGAGAACTACAGCCTTTTCCAAGCTAACAGATATTCTTTCTATGACAAATGTTTGTGTGTATCAGTGAGTTCCTTTAGCTTTTACTTCTCCTCAACCAACTAAGGTCTCCTTTCAGGTTTGCTCACTGTGCAGAGTTTTTTAAATGTCTTTCTCTCTCTACCAGTTTACTCTCACACTGCCTCCTACATATATGGCTTATCTATGTGATTCTTCATTCTATTGCACAATCCCAACTTTACTAGATTAGATGCTAAAAATTGATGTATTTGAGTGATGTTCTTCCTTTCCATTTTGTACTTCCACTAGTGTCATATACTTGGAAAATGTGCTCTGCTGGGTTTCTTTCTGAGCTCTGTAGCCCAGTACATTCTTTCTCCAAGCTTTGCCTATATCTTCTTCCCATTTGTGGCTTCTACCTTTTAGATTTGTGAAAGAGAGTGTTTCTTTTCCATTTCTCATTTTTCTTGTTGCTTTGGAGATATTTTAAAAAAATGATAGGGGAAATGCCAAATTTTATTCCACCATGTTAATACCAGAAGCTTGAATGCCCATTGATCTATACTGGTAGAGGTTGGGATTTTAGAAACTTCTGCTTTTTCATCTGAAGAGAGCCATTTTTCTAAATCAGTATCACATATGAAAGACTTCGTCACAGGGAAGAAATTATTGACTCTGATACTTATTATCTATTACTCCTAAATATCAAATATCTTACCCTTCTGCAGCATCTTGCATTAAAATTTTTTAATACCTTGCCATGCTCAGTCTGTGTAGGCTACGGTTGGCACTAGAAATATGAAAATTAACAAGATTATGATTAATTGATTTTGATTATGGGGATCAAAGAATTCTTCATAGAGGAGGTGATATTTGACCCAAAACTTGAAAAATGAGGACACTTTCTCATGACTGGGGATGGGATAGGAAGTGGGAGTGGAGAAGGAAAAGCAGAGGTAACTACAAGGGGAGGCAACTAGAAAAGCAAGGGGAAAGTTGCCTGTGAATACAGCAAGTAAGTCATATTTAAAAGATGCATCGAAATGTGGGGAAAGAACCACTGGGAGTCCCTGAAATGCTTTCAGGGGTTTTGTGAGGTCCTCCCTTTTCCAGCTACAGATGTATATGAGGCTGTTTTTTTCTTCATATGCTTCAACTAAGAAACGTATCACAACAGATTAAAACAGAAGCAGATGAGAATCCTGTTGTCTTCTATTAAGCTAGATGTTAAAGAGATTTGGAAAAAATGTAAAACAATGCCATTCTTCTTACTAATTTTGGGGGGGAACATTTAGCTATTTTTTAATAATGTGTCATTTATGTTAATATAAAATGAGTTTATTATTTCCAAAAAATAATTCAATTTAATAAGCATTTTAAACATTTCACAATTTTAATTATAAGTAGAATAAATATTGATGTATATAATCCACATAACCAAAAGCTCTTTGGGGTCTTTAATAACTTTTAAAAGTTTACATGTACCCTAAGACCAGGATGTTTGATAACTGTTGACCCAAAGAGTGTTGGGAAATGACTCTGGATATAAATTTAACTCTGTTTATGAAAGATGATGGTTGCCTTACCAATGAGTATAGACACTATAATCAATGGGAAGTGAGTGGAGGTTTTTAATAGTAATGAATAATTATAATGTCTGCTGCATCCCCAGGTCATAGACCAATGCCTTCCACTGACTAGCTTAACAATATTTGTTGGATGATAGTCTGAAAAATGAATTGAAAAATTGAGAGACTAGTTTATATTTAGAATTTTAGGTAAGAGATGCTTGGATGAATAAAGGTCATTCTGAGAAATTATATTTCAACTCCTTAATTACTTTTAAATTCTGCTTTTATGAAAAAAAAAATGTGAAATATTCCCTGGTATTTGGAATTTTTTTTGTAAGTAGAAATTCAATGTCCTTCCAACAGTTTCATGTGGTTTCTTGAATGAGTATAATCAATGTTTGCCAGTGCTATTTTTCAGGTAAGTTTGTAGTTTGAATAAATAGAAAGCCAATATATAAACTGAGCACAAAGCAGAATAAAGAAATTCACATTGGTGATAATCACAGAATCAATTCTTTAAAGTAGTGAATACTATTTGGAATGTCTGGGTGCTTTGAAATATAAATTTAAATCAATGTAATTTTGCATATATTATTGTGGTATTTTGAGTTTAGGTAGTGTATCAACAGATTCGAACAGAAATCCTGGTACTGTAGTTCTGTACACAATACTATTTACTCAAACCATCATTTTAATAGCTTTATTGAGTTATAACTAACATACAACAAACTGCATAAATTTAAAAGGTACAATCTGATAAGTGTACAATTTGATAAATTTTGACATATGTGTACATTCAAAAAACCATTAGTGAAAATAATCCATCATCTCCTAAAGTTTTCTTGTGCCCTTTTTTAATCCCTTCCCCCCTCCCTGCCCTCCTCCATCCCTAGGCAACCAGTGATCAGCTTTTTATCATTATAAATTAACTTGCATTTAAAATTTTATATAAATGGATTTATAAATATCTACCTCTTTTTTCCTCTCACTTATTTCAGTCAACATAATTATTTTGAGATTCATCTACATTAAACAGTGTATTAAGTTGGACTCTCAGTATGATATGTTGACCCTTTTACCTGCTTTGGGTAAACATTCTCTTCCATTTCCTTCTAGTATTAAACATTTTTTTTTTCTCATCAAGTTCTCTGACCAACAATCTCCTTTTTCTCCCTCAATTTTTTCCCCCTCAATTTTTTTCCCCCATTAGGATAAATAAGCCATCAGAAAAAAATACTCCATTTCTTTCTCTTTATCATCATCTTTTCTCTTTTAGTCTCAAAAATGAGGTGTCTACCTGGGCTTTATGACTCTCATTCTCTTTTTTCTACTTCTTGTTATACTCTTATCAACCATCTCCTCTTTCTTCTGTACCTTCAACCTCTTTTCTACCATTGCCTCCCTCTCCTAAACCTGTCTTTCTCAATATAAGATAAAAATATCAACCGTAACCAAAGCAACAGCCATGATTAAGAAATAAAAGAACTTTCTGCTTTCTGCATATCATTTCTATTGCCTGCTACCTTATCTCTCTGTCCTTGTTTGGTCGACCTTCTTTAAAGTATTTTCTATACATGATAGGCTGCAGATCCCAACACAAGATGAAAAGTCAGGGCCTCTTGTTAAAAAATTATAAAGAATGTGAGGACAACAACAGCGGAGAATTAAACTAAGAGGGGAGACTGTGGTCCCCTGTGACTGCATATGTTGTACATATGTGAATTTAGCTCTGGGTCCACAGTTTCTACTTCCTCACTTCCCATTTACTAGCTCAACCTGCCGCCATCTATAGTTTACCTCTCTTTTAATGCCATGAAAGCGCCCCATCTAGCTAAAATCAGTAGATATTTCTCAGTTCTCATTTTGACCTTTTTGTATTCACCTAAGCTTCCTATATATTTCTATTTCCCTTTGCTTTGGTGATACCACATTTGCCTGCTACCGTCCACACATTGTGGTTGCTGAAAAAGTATTTCTTGAATGAATGAACAATGAGTTATGGACTCCTGTTCATTGGGTTCTCAGTGTTCTGGTTGTCTTCTCATCTCATGCCGTATCTTTACTCTAGTTAGTCCCTCCAAGTTTACATGTAAACTTGTGACTTAAAAACCTATATGTGGGGAGCAGATGTAGCTCAAGTGCTTGAGTGCCTGCTTCCCATATACCAGGTCCTGGGTTCAATCTCCGGTATCTCCTAAAAACAAACAAATGAAAAAAATAACTCATTGGGGAGTGGATGTAGCTCAGTCGTTCAGCATCTGCTTTCCATGTACAAGATCCTGGCTTCAATCCCTGGTACCTCCTAAAAAAATAAATCTGTATGTGATCTGGCAACTTCAAAATCGATATGTCTCATTATTCTTCTAAATTCAGGCTAATCTTAAATATATATATGTATAATATATATTTATTTACTTGCCATACATATATATTTGCTGCTTCTGAGATAGCTTCACCTGGCTGTCCAATTGACACCTCAAACTCAATATTTCCAACACCAAATTCATTACTGTCTTCTACCCCAAATTTTCTATTTCTCTTCAGCTCTTAATCTTTAATGAGACTTCTAGGCACAAAATACTTGGAAGGAATCATTTAGGGAGACATGATATTTTCTGACCAATGTGAGGTGCTCAGGAAAGATAGCAAGTTTGAAATAGGACTTGAAAGGTGAGTAATTTAGAAAGATAGAAATTAGATGGAATTTGCATAAAAAATGAAATGTTACTGTTGTTTATCTTCTGGGAAACAAAGACTGATGAAGTGTGGTAACCAACTTTTTTTTTTAAATTAATTTTTTTTTTCATTTTTAAAGAAGCTTTAGATTACATAAATGTTACACAAAAAATATAGGGGATTCCCACATGCCCCACTCCCTTCCCCTCCCACACTTTCCCACACTAACAACATCCTTC
>JAQZBX010106920.1:0-10705 GCA_029593785.1 Cabassous unicinctus
ATAGAAGCATGCCCCAGACACACTCCCACACATCACCTCACCACCAACACCCTCAGAGACCTTCCTTGCCATATAAGTCAAAAGAATATTCCCATAATTGTATTTCAACCACAGACCTCCATCTCCCCAGAGATCTCCTGTTCCTTCCTCCAGAACTCCCCCAAGTTTCATCCATCCCTAAAACCCTGCTCATTCTCATGCTCCAGTGCCATCAACCCTACTCACATCCATCCATCAACATCATGCCATCCACTGACAAACCACCGCCTTCCACCTTATCATAGGTTCTGTACAGATTGAGCACAGTTCACCACTCTTTGCTCCCTTTTTGTCACCTGGTAAACTACCTTCCAGACTCTATGTCTTTGAGTCTGCTCAAGATCCTTAGGTCATTTCACTGAAATCCTACAATATGAGTCATTTAGTAAATGGGTTACTTCACTCAACATAGAGTCTTCAAGATTTATCCATGTTGTCACATCTGTCCAAACTTCATTCTTTCCTACAGTTGTGTAATATTCCATAATATGAATATACCACATTTGCATAACCATTCATCTGTTGATCAACACGGGTTGCTTCCAACTTTTGACAATAATGAAATAATGTTCCTATGAACTTTGGTGAGCATATACCTATTTGGTCCCTTCTTTCAATTCTTCTGGGTTTATACCCCACAGTGGTATTGCTGGATTATATGGCAATTCTATATTTAGCTTTCTGAGGATCAGCCAAATCATACTCCACAATTACTACACAATTCTACATTCCCAGTAGTAGTGTATGAGTGTTGCCATTTCTCTGCATCTTCTCCAACACTTTCAGTTTTCTGTTTTTTTTAATAGCAGCCAGTCCAATAAGGGTAAGATGATATCTCATTGTTGATTTTTTGATTTTAATTTTCCTCATAGCTAGTGATTATGAGCATCTTTCCATGTGCTTTTTAGCTATTTGTGTTTACTCTTTGGAAAAGTATCTAATTAAAATGTCTTGCCCATTATTTAAATGGGTTGTTTCTCTTTATCTTTTGAAGTGTAGGATTTCTTTATATATGCTGGATATTAGACCTTTACCAGATATCAATATACATTTAGTATAAGGCTTTTTCACTTTATTGACAAACCCCTTTGAAGTAAAAATGATTTTAATTTTGAGGAGGTCCTATTTATCTATTTTTTTTCTCTCCTTGCTCCTGCTTTGGGTGTAAAGTTTATGAAACCATTTCCTACAACAATATTTCAAATATACTTCCCTCCATTATCTTCTAGGAGCTTTATGGTCTTGACTTTTATATTTAAGTCTTTTAACCATCTTGAGTTAATTTTTGTATATGGTGTGAGATGATGATCCTCCCTCATTCTTTTGGATATGGATATCCAGTTCTCCCTGTACCATTTGTTAAAGACGCCATTTGATTCCAGTTGAATGGGTTTTGTGGCCTTGTCAAGGACCAGTTGGCAACATATGTGTGGATCTAATTCAGACTTCTCAATTTGGTTCCATTGGTCAGTATGTCTATCCTTACTCCAAAACCATGCAATTTTGACCACTGTACTTTTTAGTATGCTTTAAAGTCACACAGTGTGATTTCTCTAATTTCCTTTTTCTTTTTCAAAATATTTATATATTTGGAAGGCCCCTTGCCCTTCCAAATAAATTTCATAATTAGCTATTCCAATTTGGTTAAAAATGCTGTTTTAATGTTATAGAGATTGCATTAAATATGTAAGCAATTTAGGTGGGATAAACATCTTAATTATATTTAGTCTTCCAATCCATGAACATGGAACATTCTTCTATTTATTTAAGTCTTTTTAGATTTTCTTTACAATGGTGTGTAGTTTTCTGTGTATATGTCCTTTACATACTTACTTAAGTTTATTCCTAGATATTTGATTCTTTTAGTTGCTATTGTAAATGGAATATTTTTATTTCCTCCTCAGATTCCTTATTATTGGTGTATATAAATGGTACTGAGTTTTGTATATTGATCTTATGTCCTGTCACTTAACTGAACTTATCAGCTTTAGAAGCTTTGTTGAAAATTTCTCAGGACTTTCTAGGTTTAGGATCATGTCTCTGAAAGAGTGAAATTTTTACTTCTTCCTTTCCAATTTGGATGCCTTTTTTATATTTTTCTTGACTAAGGCTTGAGCAAGTACTTCCAACACAATGTTAAATAAGATCAGTGAGAGAGGTCATCCATGTCTTTTGCAGATCTTAGAGGGAAAACTTTGAGCACTTTTCCATTGATTATGATGTTAGCAGTGTGGTTTTAATATATACCTTTTACCCTGTTGAGGAGGTTTCCTTCTATATTTCTGTCTTTCAAATGATTTTATCAAGAAAACATGCTGTACCTTGTCAAATGCTTTTTCTGCATCAATAGAGATGATCATGTGCTTTTTTCTTTTATCTGTTAATTTTGGATATTACTTTGTTATTTGGAATCATCCTTCCATACCTGTAATAAAACCCACTTGATCTAGTGTATTTGATGTGTTGTTGGGTATGATTACATCCAATTTGTTGAGCATTTTAGCATCTAAGTTCATTAGGGTGATTGGTATTTATTTTTATTTTTATTTTTGGCATATTTAAGTGGCTTTGGTATAAAGGTAATGTTGGCATCATAGAATGAATTAGGTAATGTTCCCTCCTCTTCTATTTTCTGAGAAGAGTTTAAAGAGGATTGGTGTTAGTCCTTACAGAATGATTGGTAGAATTCACCTATGAAGCCATCTGGCCCTGGCTTTTCTTGGTTTGGATGTTTTTGATGACTACTTCAACCTCACTACTTGTGATTGTTCTACTGAGCTCTTATATTTCTTCTTTCATCAATGTAGGTTGCTTGTGGGTTTCTAGAAATATGTCTATTTCATCTAAGTTATCCATCTTGTTGGTACATAATTTTTCAAAGTATCCTCTTATGATACTCTTTATTTCTGTGGGATCAGTGGTGATACCCCCTCTATGATTTTTATGTATTTGCATCCTCTCTCTTTTTTCTTTGTTAGTCTGGCTAAGATTTTGCCAATTTTATTAGGCTTCTCAAAGAACCATCTTTTGAGTTTGTTTAATTTTTTCTACTGTTATTTTAGTCTCAAATTCATTTAGTTCTGCTCTAAACTGTGTTATTTCCTTCTTTCTCCTTGCTTTGGATTAATTTGTTGTTGTTCTTATATTTCTTAGATGTGTACGATTATGACTCTAAATGTAGTTATTTCTTCTTTTTTAATATGGACCTTTTAGATCTATAAATTTCCCTCTTAACACTGCTTTAGCTGCATCCTATAAATTTTTTTCTAAACAAAATTCACATTTTATTTAGATTGAAATAAACTGTACAAAATTGATTTTCTTCACCAAAAATAAGAGCAATATTTTTTGTATTATCCTGGATAAACCACAAAACACTTAGTTTTGTAAGCTTTCCAGGTTTTGCCTATAAATTAAGATGAGGCAGTAGATATAGTCATGGAAATAGACAGAAAAGATGAATTAGTTCTAAGTATCCATGGCCTCTTGATTCTGGCTTGACCATGAAACAGAAGTGTTCAACACATACCTGCTAAAAAGCTTATGAAGGTGTAGGCTCAACAAAGGAATGTAAACAGCAACAACCAGATGTGTAAAAAGATAATCGAACTGCAAGTTGCTCCTTTAGGTTCATTTGAAAAATGCAAAATCTACACTGAAATCACTGCTTGGCAAGCTCAGTTTCTCTCACTCTCTTGTAATTCCCTTAACTATCCAATACACATTTTTAACAATAGAATTAAAACTCCTACTAGTTAGAAGTCAGTCATGAGCCTCACTGTAACATTTTACAAATTGTATTCCTTTCCTTCTATTATATCTTCAAAATTTATTTCTTAAAGTACACATAACTAAACTGATAACCTGACAATTGGATCCACAATAATGATAAATGTTATGTCTAAAATGACTTAACTAAAATAATTCCAGTGTGCCACCAACAGAGATCACACGGAAATAAAATGAGGCACTTTCAATGCTATCTTCTGGAAGAATGCATGGGTCTTCAACGTAAGAGAGTTAAAGCAGGGGCCGTTTAAATAGGTAGATTATTAATGATTAATATATTAAATGGAAGACCTATAGGTAAAGATATTCAGTGATTAAGTGGCCTACATATACCTTACAGTTTTTTTTATCCAAATAGAAAAGAAAACCTATTTTAAAAGTCTCTTATGTGTTTTCAATGTCTTCTGAATTACTTGTACGAAGCTCTGACTTAGTTGTACAGAGTTTGATATATGTATCCACCATTAAATCTATATTATGTTTTATATCAAAATTTATATTAAGCAGAGCCAAGTTACTTGACCTTTGATCTGTCAAAGTGTTCCTCAGGTATGCTTTGAGAGGCTTTTGCCCATTTTCTTAGTGTTCATTCTCAACCTTCATCATAGGAAGTATACATAAGATCTTCAACAATGCATAAACATAAGGAAAAAACTTAATGGCAGGCAGATGGAGGGCTTCATAAATGGTGGAAGGAAGCTCTATATCTTTCCCTCTATGTTTCCAGTTGATTCTTCAACAAAGACACTCAGCTGAGAGTGTGTCAGGATTGGGTAAGTCACTTCTGTACATGTCATCATGGTGTTCCTCCAACGTATTAAATTTGAGCTGTCCCATGACAGAGGGCACCTGAGATAAGAATTTAAGAGCTCTGAGGTGCTGTTCTGAGAATATATCTTTAAGTTCCTGAATAATGGGCTCCACTGTTGGAACACTTAGGTTTTCTTGATAGTAACTCTCAGAGGTTAGTTGAGATTCCAGATTGCCTTGCTGAGCCCTGCAAAATTTGCCAGGGAGTTTCACTTGAATATCAAGTTTGGTTGCCAAATTTGTGGCTGCCTCAAACCAAAATTCATGATAGACTTCAATATTTTCCATCACTTCATTGAGTGAATGCAGCCCTGCAATCAAGCTGCTGGCTGCAAAGACATTAGAGGTTTGCCCCCTGGAGATTTTTCCCAAAGGCTCTTGTAAAAGATAGAACATTCTTAAAAACAACAATGGTAAGAACGAAATCAAAATCTGTTACTGCACTGCAGAGTACAAATGCTCAGCCAGCTATACAGTTATTCCATCTAACATTTGTGTCACTGTTTATACCTTTCAAACATAAAACAAGTGCTTTGCAGGAGATCCACTAAAATTTCAAAAGCATCATGCTTGCCTGTCCACTGAGAATGGCAAATTTCCTTCAGTTCATTTCCCCTTTCTTCATTACTCTGAAAAAGGAGAAAAATTACATTGTCAAGTTCTAAAAGTAGTTGTGGTGATTGATGGAAAAAAGAAGAAACAGCCTCAATCATCCGCAACGCAACAGGTACTCCCATCAAACACACTGATTTTGCTAACCACATATTTAAGGCACAGGAAGAACAGAGTGTGTAGACAGCTTGGGGATATTTCTCTAGAAGTCTAGAAGCAACAACTTTCATTTTGGTTACACTGGACACAATGTAAGCCTGTCCACGAGAGTACTCCATGTTCAGTCCCCACTTCTCAGTTATTGAAGTGTAAAATTTCACAGCCACAATTTCTGCATCAGCTTCATAAGGCAGGAAGCCCACAAATTCCTCTCTCAGATTATGAGATTCATCGACCAACCTCACCAACATGGCCAGGTGCTTTTCTCCTGCTATGCCCACCACATCATCAGTGATAATGGAAAAGAAGTGTGAGTCTCTCACTTCCCTGAGGCTTTATTCCCAAATGCAGCTCTCGCATATTTCTAGCATCTGTTTCTGCTGTGTTTTCGAACAGAACAATGTGTTAACAGGTGTTGTTTCAAAGCACTTTCTCAGAACCTCTTCACCAGAATAAATTTCTCAGACCCTCTTCACCAAAATTTATTCGGCACTCCAGCAGTGCTTGAAAGTTATCAGGAGTAAAGAGACCTTCAGGGAGTGTAGCAGTTTGGCAGTTTGATGTAGTTATGAATTCCAAAAATAGATATTGGATTATGCTTGTAAACTGGTCTGTTCATCTGGGCATGATTAAATTATGATTAGGGATTTGACTGGGCCATGTCAGTAGGGTGTTGAGCCCTGCCCCTTGGTGTGTGGGGTCTCAAAGATAAAAGACATGGCAAAGGACAGGGTTGGAGTAGTTTTAATGTTGGAGTTCTGATGCTAAGTGTTAATGCTGGAGCCCAGGTGAGTAAGAACACAGAAGACCTTGGTTGTGAGGAAGGAGAGAAGGCTCCAGGAAAAGAGATGAGCAGTTCGCCTGTTGGTTCACAGTTGGGCTTGTGGAGAGAGGCAAAGCCTAAGGAGCCTCAGAGTCTACAGCTAGCCTTGTGGAGGAAACAGAGGAGCTGATCCCAGAGAGCAACGGGCTCCAAGGAAAAGAGGAACCCAAGAAACCTGAATCCTGTTCAGTAGCTGGCTTGCTCCAACACGTGGAAACAAACTTTGGTGATGGAAGTAACTTATGCTTTGTGGCCTGGTAGCTGTAAGCTTCTACCCCAAATAAATACCCTTTATAAAAACCAGCAGATTATTGGTATTTTGCATCAACACTCCTTTGGCTGACTAATACAGGGAGTTCATTAGCCTCATGTCCATCTACAGGTGTGTTTTGTTTTCCCATAAGAATCAAAATTTCAGATAAAGATTTTAGATATTCTTTATTTTCCTTCTTTTCAATGGTTAAAGGTAAAATGTCTTCATCCTATTCTTCACCCCCTTTTTCTGCATTGGAGTTCTGAGCATTGCTGTTGTTTGATTCCTTATATTTTGTTCCTATTCAGAAGTTTCATCAATTTTTCTGTTTCAGTGTCCTGATTTCATCGTCACTCAATTCTTTTGTTTTCTGTGTCTACTGTGTGGATTGTTCAAATGACTGGTAAGATCAAATATTGTTGGTATAGCATTATCTCGATGAATTGTCCTATAAGGACCCTCCCAATGACTTCACAAGTATCTGCTTTAATTAATTTTGAGAAATAAAATAACTTAATCATTCTTTAGTTCTCTGATGCCTCTGCAAAATGTATAGTTCTACAGATCATAGAGGTCTCAAAGTGTTTGGCACATAACCGATAATGTCTATTTAGCTAATCAGGTGTTTTATCTTCTAAGTCTGCTCTCCTACAATTCTCAAACCATTTCTGGCATCTGGCCGGGTCCTAAGGGAACCTGAAAAAGGCCAGATCTGACTGCATGCTCTTCTGCATGCAGTTGGGGGCAGCACAAAAGTTCGGCATTGTCCCCTCCCCACCTCCTCAGGGCAGCGCGCCAGCCGGTCAGGGATGGGGAGGGGAGCCAGGCGGGCTGGTTAGCTTGGCAAGGCCAGCATGCTGTGTACTTTATTTTTGGTAATATATTTCCCACAAGATTTTATTGAATCTAATCACATATAATATCCCTTTCCATTATGGCTTCTGGCTTTGGAGTCTTGCTTGAAAAGGATTGTCTTTATTGCACTATATTTTGGGTCATGATATCGAAATTCAAGATGTAACTTTCAAATACACATACTTTGTCTAAAAATTGTTCAGGAGTATTTTCTTTTTCTTTAGCAAAATACAATACAAAAAGTACTGTTCTTCTTTGGTTCTTTTCTAAAACATTTGTCTATTCTTTATTCAATCTAGTCTGGATCCATTCTTCCATTGTACTTCATAGATATTAGTGGCATAATTATATATTTAAATGACTGTTGATTTATTCATGTACTTTTTTTTAGTCAATTTTTCAATTATGTTAGTGTTTCAATAGGCTACTTTTAATTTTCCAGGTATGCAATAATAATCATGTAAGAACAAAGGCAATTTTGTCCTTTTCCTTTAGTTTTCAGGTCCTATATTTATTTCACATATCTAATTTTACTAACAAACACAGCAAAACATTGTATTACAAGTATACTCTTCTTATATATTATTTATTGGAAATATGCATCATTTTCACCTTTGAACTTCATGCACATTTTTATTAAAGGTAAATATCTTGTTAAATTATTAATTTAATTAGTTTTGATAATTTCCAATTATGGAAACAATTTTGATCCTTAGAATGAACCAGTTTTTCATGCTGTATCTGTTTTAAGAAAAAAGTAAATATTACTTTAGCTATGTATGTTTCCTTTGTATTCAAGAAACATAATTTGTATTTGCATAGTTTTTTCTTAGTTTTTTGTAAGTGATAATTAAAATGAATATATGCATTTGTATAACTCTCTACATATACATATAAATGCATACACAAAGGAAAATTAACAAAATAATGATTTGTCTTATAATCATACAATCCTGTTAAATAAATCCTGCATTTTTTAAAGCAAAATAAATACAGAAAAGTTCTAAATGAAAAGCTAAATCCTGTCATTAGCCTCTAGTTTCTCTGTCCCAAATTACTGATTCAGGCAACAATATGGATGACCCTTGAAAACATTATGCTCAGTTATAAAGGCCAGATATTATTCTCAGTGATAAAAGTCCACATATTGTATTATTCCACTTATACTTGATGTCCAGAATAGGCAAATCCAAAGAGACAGAAATTAATTAGTGGTTGCCAGGAACCAGAAGGATAAGGGAGTGGGGAGTGATTGCTAATGGGAATTTCTTCGAGGGGTGATGAAAATATTCTAAAACTAAAGCATGATTATGGTTACACAACTCTCTAAATGTAATAAAACCCATTGAAAAGCACACTTTTAAAGGCTTAATTGTATGGTATTTAAATTGTATCTCAATATAGGTGTTATAGTAAAACAAAGTTCCCCAAATATACCATGTCTTGTGTATAATTCCAGACTATGTTAATGCACAGATCAAGATAATTTTTATACTGCAAATGATATATAAAAAGGCAGCTATCTACAGCCATTTTTAATTCTTTTCAATAGTAAAGTTGACTCTCTTATATATATGTGCTTAATTTAACCAGTCTCATACTAATGAACATTTAACCTACTATTTCTATTGCTGTCATGAAAAACATGTTCTTAAACATTCCATTGTTGTGTGTGCAAATGCTTCTAAATGGAATCTTTTGATGAAGTTACTTCACTTAATCCATGACTCATTTGAATCAGGATCGGTCTTAATCCTCTTATTCAAGGCCTGATAGGAAACGTCAAAGAGAGAGAGAAAGCTTGAAGGAGAATCCAGAAGCTGCAAGTCGATGGAACCAGAAAGAAGATAGAGAAGCCAGGAAAGACTGTCATGTGCATTTTCATGTTATATAAAAGCCAAGAAACAAGGATCACTTACATCTGGTTCCACAATCTTTTGGAAGATGGTGTAAATTTGATGACACCTTGATTTTAGATTTCTACAAGGCTCCAAACCTTGAAGCAATAAATTACCATTGTCTAAGCCACATATTTACATGGTATATATGTAAGCCTCTAGGAAATTAAGACAAAGAGCAATGAGAGCTCTCTCCAATTGTTCATGAGAATGCAAAAATGACAGCCACTTTGGAAGAAAGTTTGGCAGTTTCTTACAAAGCAAAATAAAATCTTACCATAGAATCTAGGAATCATACTCTTAGATATTTATCTAACTGATTGGAAGACATATCCACAAAACCAGCAGGCAAATGCTAGTTTATTCATAATCGCTAGATAATGGAAGTAATCAAAGTGTCCCTTAAATAAGTAAGTGCTAGTATATAAATAACTTTGAATATAATTCTGCATATTTTTAAAAATGTACTATCAATCCACAGACAAACATGGGTGAATCTTCATTTCATATTGCAAAGTGAAAGAAACAAATCTGATAAGGTTATATATTATATGATTCCAATCATATGAAGTGATGGAAAAGACAAAATATAGGGATGATAAAACAATCAAAGGATGTCAGGTTTAGCTGGTAGGCAAAGATGGTTGAAAAAGCTAAAACAGGAAAATTTTAGGATGCTGAAACTGTTCTGTATAAAACTGAAATGCTGGACATATATCATTGTGCATTTGGCAAAACATTTTAATATTTATAGAACAAAGGGTAAACTTTACTTTATACTAATTAAACAAAATACAAATAAAAGAGTTTGGAAGATGCCAGAATAGAATACACTATGTGAGAAAATAATCTAAACAATGTATGAAACAACCTCCATTAAGGGGTGGACAAAAGGTGGTGTTCTATATGATTTTTTAAATTAATGGAATCTGTAAAACTAAATCAAGTGAAAATGTACATAGGTATTGTACTCTAGCTGATACAGTTGTTTATCACATAGTTTTGAGTTAATAATTCGGCTACTGATATTGCAAAATTAGGTAATTGGATGGCAGATTGTGGGAGCTCAGATTCTCACTATTGAAGAAGGATGGTATAAACAAGCAAAGAGGGAGAGTATAGTGATCTGTTTGGTAATAGATGACAGTTGACAACATTAATGTGAACACATATCTAGCTATAGATACATATATTTAAAGAAACATGTATATATAGAGGTTAGTATACTCAAATAGATGTCTATATGTCTATATTCTGTCAGCAAAGATGGCCTAGAAGCAATAACAATAAAATAGTAAGGAGTATATTTTTCACCAATATATTGGTTTTTTTTTATATCATTCTTGATTAATAGAACCCAGGAATCCTTGGATCAATGGTTTATTCTAAGACTAGACAAGGAAATGTACAAGACAAGTGAGAATAATATTGTAGTGTCAGAAGCAAAAAAAAAAAAAAAAAAAAAAA
>JAQZBX010106921.1:0-10705 GCA_029593785.1 Cabassous unicinctus
TACTGAGTTTACTCTGATGTTCAGTTTCTTTCTTACCTAGTGATTTTCTGTTAAGTAGCTGTGTGCTACCTCTGTTCTTTGATTCTTGGTTCAAGTTCTAGATATTTAGGATTGCCCCTGTTTAACTGCTCAAACCAGGGCTAAGGACCCAGTAATGGGGTGCAGGCCAGTTTCCAAGGGCCTTGGGGAAGGGGGTAGTAAAGGCATCATATTGCCTCTTTTATTTATTTCTTACTATTTGTCCCTTCTTTGCATGCAATTTCCTGGTCTACCAGCAAGTGGCACTCTTCAGCAGACCTCTTAGCTCAGGCACCAGATAATGGAGAAATGCATTCACTTTAACCCCATCCAGGCAGGCAGTGCAGAAGCAATGTCCTCAAGGTGGGCCAAGCCTCATACACAAACTTTCTCAAAAGCTGCTCTCCTTCCTTTGCCAGACATGCCTTCCCTCCATCTGTGTTCTCAGCAAGCTTTCCAGGGCAATTAGGGAGGGTGTCTGAGAAGGCAAACTATCTTTAGCTCCTTGCCAGCTCTCAAGGTTGCACACTTCACCATAGGGAAGTGTGCAACTCCTCCAATGCAGCAGACTAAGTTCACTGGTCAAAATCTGAATTTGCTGTAGGCTGTGTCCCTCCCTCTCCCCTTTCTTGGTGAAGAGGACCCCTGCAACTCCCTTAATCCATAGCTGCTTGCCAGGGGCCAGAGGACCCAGTGCTGCTTGCCCCAAATGTGAGGGATGGGCACCAGTAGCTACTGCTGCAGCTTTATTCATGGGATTTTTCCAGTCAGCTGAGAGTTCTTTCCTTTGCCCCTCTCCTGGGTAGTGTCTAGCCTTCCCCTAGTGTCCTAAGCCCTAGAACAATTTTCCATACAGTTTCTGCCTACCTTCTAGCTACTTTTCTGGGAATGAAGTGAGCCCTCTCCCACTCTAATCATCCATCTTCCCAGAAGTCCATATTCTTTCTTACTACACATACTAATGTTAAAAATATATATACAGTACTAAAATTTCTTAAAGGAAGTCACTTGGAAGTATGTCCTGTGTTCATCCTTGTTGCATTATCAAAAATAAACACAAAATTTACCTAAGGTAAGTTGAATCTATGAAACAGCATAATTTAGGGATCAGAACAACTGGGCTGCCTACTGTTCCATTCTTGGGAGTCTGGAATTAATTCTCCATAACTCACCTGGGGTGTATATCCTTAGGATTTATCTAGACAATAAAGTGTTTATTAAGGATCCCACAGTGTGAATAACATTGTTGCAGGTGTGTTTCTCATCCAGGTAATATTTTGATTTCTAAGGAGTTACACCAACACTCCAAAAGCTTCAAGGAGAGCAGAACCAGTATCTTTAAGACTATGATTGCTGAGATGTGATTATCCCTGGGCTCAAAGACCTAAATGATTATTACACAGTGGTTCTTCCCCAACTAGACTTAGGTTCCTGAAAACACCCACAGAAGTACTATTTAAGGTTATAGAAAAAATAGGAAGACTTGGGAAATTGTTTGTAACTAAACTTAGGAAATATAACAACAATGAGCCCTGAATAGAAATGATATTAAAATTATTTTACTCATTTTACATGCACAATGATTTGTAGTATACAGTTCATTTCTATTTATCATTCCTTTCTCACTGGACTTTTACTGGCTGTCCCTCCCTCACCATTTCACCAAGAGGCAACTAATTTAGTTTTATTTTGTTACAAATTACAAATAATATCTACAGAAAAAGTATTTTTCTTCTGGGCAGGTCTCTTCCCAAATATATCATACTCTATTAGAAATGCATTGTGCTTCAAAAAAATGCAGTGGCTCAACACATTCATCAAAGAAGTGTGCTCCTTCCACCTTTAGCTCCTTCCATCCTTAGTCATGTGGTTTCTTCATCGTGGCTGCAAGATGGCTGCATCTGCAAGCATCAAGACCACTCACAGGGAAGCAGCTGTGGCTCAATTGGTTGGGCTCCCATTTACCATATGGGAGGCCCCGGGTTCAATTCCTGGGGCCTCCTGGTGAAGGCAAGCCGACCCGTGCGGCATGGTGAGCCGACGCAGCAAAATGACTCAACAAAGGGAGACAAGCAGACCCAGAAAAACGCCAAAAGCAAATGGACACAGAGAGCACAAGCAGCAAGGGGGGAGTAAATAAATAAATAAATAAATTAATTAATTAAAATTTAAAAAAAAGACCACTCACAGGTAGGAAGAAAATGAGAAAGGGGAAATAGAAAAATTCTTTTCTTCCTTGGGCTTCGTCCTTCACTGGGGAAGGAAAAACTTCTCTGGGGAAATTTGCCTACATCTCATTGGTGTTACAAGGGCACCCTTAGCTGAAAAGGAGTCTAGAAAGGTAAAGTTTTTCAACTGACGTTTCTGCCCTAAACAAATGAGCGTTTTGTTAGTTCCGAAGAAGGATAACATGTAATCCAGTAGCTAACTATCCATATTTGCTACAAACATGTTTCGAATTTGTAACTTGTGTTACACAGAGGAATTCTCTTTCTCCTTTCTCCCAGTTTCTGCCCTTCAGTACCTCTCCCTATTCATAGACTGTAGCAGAATTCAGTTCTTAGGCTTGAGGATACTTTCAATTATCTTCTTTGATCTTTCTAGGGTTTCATTATAGAAGCGATGCTCTCTCTGCCTCCTTTTTCTATTTCTATTACTTTGCTCCTTTCTTCCCCCTAAGTATCCCAACAAGAGTTGCTCTTGATCCAAAATTCTTCTGTTTGCCAAAAATGTACCCAGAAATAAACTCATGTGTCCTCTCCTACACCTCTCATTAAACATCAGACATTAATCAGATATTTTTCTATCTGTAAAGCTTTATATCCAAAAAATTAGTAAGTTCTTGCTGAGAGTTCCTCCCGTGAGGGATGAGACTCAAGTAGGTCTTCATTATTGATTGAGGAGCGTGAGCTTAGGTGACCCAAGGTAACATTCTTGGGCCATAGAAGCAGATCATAGTTGAAACCAGGTAGATTGAAGTGTAGAGTCTCTGAGAATCTGGCAGGAACAAGGCAGTCTGGGGGCTGGAAAGAGTTTTATAAGGGATTTGCCTTTGCAGCATTTGTAAACATGCTACAACACTGATGATTTATTGATGAAATTGTGAAAAGAGAATGTACACATCCAATACTGAATCTTACTTTGAACACTTGCTGGAGGTAGGAAGGGGCAGTTGGCTGAGATGCTGAAGTGGGCAGCCAGACTCACCCAGACACACACAGAAATGAAAATAGAGTCAGCAGATAGAAACTTCACCGCCATCTGCAGTAGTTGAGGCGGTCTGGGAGAACTCCAAACTCCTTTGCTTCCAAGAGGCAAACTCACACATCCCAGGTGGACAGCTTGGGACACTGGGAGGTGTCAATTTAAAACAGACTTTCTTCTTAAAAGTAGTCTGTATGGGGCAGCAAAACTGCCTTTGAATGTGGACAGTCTTTCTAATTGCACAACCCTAAGCAATGTACCCTTTAATAAAATACTGTATTTGTAAGGATTTTCCACACTGCCTGCATCCTTTCATGGCAGAGACCTTAAAAATAGATCTGGTGCCCCATTGGAACGTGAGAAGATGTAATAGCTGGACAAGAAGCATAGTAATGAGAGAGAAAGGCTGAGATTTCAGGTGCAGACTCTACCATTTTCAAATAAGATTAATTGCCACTGAAGAAGAGAAGGGGGCTGTCACTGGCAAATGGACATACAGAGGGTGCCAACTAGTAAAACTTTTGGAGGGAAAGTAAAAGACCCTGAGCTAATACATGGGACATAAGCCAGCAGAGCTTTCAAGACCCAATAGCTCACGATAAGAATGCCTACTTGGAATGATTTTATATTCAACATGTGCTTTTACAATTTAGACATAGTTACTACATTTGTTTTATATCAGCAGGAGTGATTATGTAATGTCCCAGCTTTTCAAGTTGCTCCTTAACACGCATTATATTCTATCAAATCCTCTAATACATAGTTGAAAATGAAAAGCAAATGGATGCCTTCATACCTTCATTGGGCTTCAGTTACATTTAGATGGGGCAGCCGGCATTGTGGTGAGCTGCTGCTGTGGACATTAATCCCAGGTCTTTGGAAGGCTGTGCTGACAGTTTGGATTTAGAAACCTGGTCCTTAACCTTATGGCAACTTGAATCCTTTTGTTCTCAAAATATGCTCTTACACCATGCTCTACAAACCTCTAAGACAGAATCATACATTTTTAGATAATTATAGCTATAGAATGAAAATATAATTAGAGATTATTGTAATCTCACATTAATGATAATACATTAAAATTATGACCATATGAAAAAAAGTCTTCTCCTGCAGCTTTTGTTCAAATATACTAGAGAAATAAGGACATTTTACTTGAAAACAACTGCATTAATGTTATCATCAGTTTCTAGTCCTTATTTTGGTGGATAAAAGTAAGAAAAATCTAAAATCACATAATCTCCACTACTGTCTTTGGCATTTGTAGGATATGCTAGGCAAGTTCACCCAGAATTCTTAAGATCATATATACATATATAGATAATAATATATATATACAGTAATAGATATTATAATATACTACTAAAGTATATTCACTAAGTCATAATTTAATATAATATTTTATATAAATGACTATCATTCATGGAATCAAGATTTTTTTTTTAATGACACCAGTATCATTGTTTTTGTTTTTGTTTTTTTAGTTCATGGAAAAAAAATCTATACAACGAGTCACTCAGTTGTCACAAATATATTGTCACATCAGTTAAAATGGTAATTTCCTTATTTTCTAAAACTGTTTCTCCAAGAAAAGGGAAGTTATTTAACATGCTTTATTCCAACTACAAGTTTCCTTATAAAAGAAATAATTTCCCTCTGGTCACATCATATTCATATTAGATCACTATTTAGATGAATTAATTGCATTCATTTTCATTTTTGAATACAGCTGCTAGGTATAAGATAAACTTTCTATTTTTTACATAGTCAACTAAAGTATTATTATTTTGGTTGTAAATAGTAATTTTTTTCCTCATGGCTTTCAAAAACAAATGTAACAGCATTGCAAATTTAACTTACACTATAACTGAGTGGTACATAATTCCTTTATTTTTAACTACAAATATTGTGGGCTTCCCCTTGACCCCAAGTAGTGGGGGTAAAACTCCTCAATTTTTAGTCCTATCTGGTTGAAATCTTAGTTCAAACGAATAAAGGAAACAATCCCTTCACATAATACTCCACTTTTGGGAGAGCAAAACAAAACAAAGCAAAACAAAAACAGCATTCCAGATTTCTTATCTTTCCTGTCCTTGATTCCTCTCTAAGATGACTTCTGAGGATGTAGAGGGGTAGGTGTGGTTCTCAGGATTCCTGTATGGAGGGGAAGATTCTTGAGCACAGTGGTCTTTGGAGTGATAGATCTAGTTCACCTGATTGATACTTGCCCAACTAACACTTGTGAATAAATTTTGCAGCTACTCTGTTATGTAGAGGGCCCTCAAAAGTCCCTGTGTGTCCTGCTTGTGCATTATCTGCATGTTCCACTCCATTCTCCACCCAAGTTTGAACTTTCATTTTCTTCTGAATCTCTTCTTCAGTGCCATGGTAAGAAATCATTAAAGCAGTCCTGTAGAGCTGTTTTTATGTCATCTGTTGTCAGGGCACAGGCTCATTAGAAGTACTTTGGGGGCGCCGATGTGGCTCAAATGGTTGGGCGTCTGTCTCCTATATGCAGGGACCTGGGTTCAATCTCTGGGACCTCCTGGTAAAAAATAAAGAAAAATATAGAAGGCACACAGGCCGCCAGGCCCTACATGTAGGCGTGACAGTCTCAGCCGAGCCATGCAGCAAGATGATGACAGAACAGGAGAGTGACCCAAGGGAAAGCCAAGATGAGATGCGCTGAAAAACCAGGAACTTGGGTGGCGCAGGTAGCAGAATGACTCTCTCCTACATCGGAGGGTCATTGTCCAGTGAATGGACACAAAAATAGCAAAAACGGGGGTGGGAGGTGGGGGGTGGTTAAAAATGGATAAAAGTAAATAAATAAATAAATTTTTAAAAAGAAGTACTTTGGGTCACTCTGTCATCTGGTCTTTCTTTGACTGACTCAGTCCACCCTGTTTCCTCAGGGATTACAGGCACTTCTGAGCCCCTGGTCTGGTGACCTACTCTTTTACCCTCTCTATGGAGCTTCCCATCTCAATAGCAACTCCCTCTGGTAAGCTCTCCCCACAGACTCAGCGATTCCCAGACCCTATATATACCACATGGAAACCAAGGCCACTGGGGGAAACCACAACTTCCTCCTGACCGTCTGCACTGCCAAGTGATGTGGATGCTCTCCAGGTTGGTGTGGAACAGCCTGGTGGCAATTCCTCCTTGTCCTAAGTGGAGAGTTGAGGCAAGAGCCCCTCTGTATTTCTGAGTTTTCCTCACTTATCCAAGCTGGTGTACTGGGGGTGGGAGGAGTTAGGACATACATCTCTTTAACTTTGCTTTCTTAATCCTTTTTCTCCATCCTGCTTCATTTTTCCCTCCAGAAAGAAAATGGATGGGTTTTTTTTTTTCCTCTAATGTTGTATTTTCTACCATTCAGTAGCAGGTCTTGGGGATATGCTGTCATAGGTAGAGAAGGTTCTTCTCTGGCCCATAGGAGAACTCCATAAGCTTGCTCCTCCAGGCTGGGACTCTGATACATTAAAGAGGGGAGATAACAGTATTTGGAAAATCCTCTCTCAAGGCAACAGTCTGACTTGGCTTTTTTTTTTTTTTCCTTGCATAATCTTATTTTCCATGCCAGAATCTGATAATATAAATTATTTTTTGCATACCTTCTGATTATAAATCCTAAACTACACTGCTCCACCCCTCCACCTTCAATTAAATGGACAGTCAGGACAACTGGGAAAGGGCCACCCTCTCAGAGAGGGCATGAGATAGCAGCCCTTTACTAATTTTCATAATTTTACACTGTTACAAAATAAACACATTGCTGTAGGAAGTCACCTCACTTCTATATGGAAATGGATGATGTGCTGGCTACCAATTCTTTTACAAAAATTACAGAAGAGGCAAAGGTCTTGGTCTTTATCTCCTGGTGAAGTTTTTGTCCCTATATAAAGAAGACAGATCATTCTTTGTTTTTGCAGCCAGATTTCTTGCAGCAAGTGCGTGAGAGTGCATTATACAAATAAGCTACTCCTTTCTTTCCATAGACAACAAAGCTTGAAATTTTACCAAGCATAGCAGGGGGTACCACCAGTACAAATTGGTCCACTTTCATCAAGCATTAGCTTGTGGTTCAAAAAGAAATCTCTAATGAGATTGAACACATAGATCCCTTTCATAGTTAACAGAAGCAGTTCACAAAAGAATTCATCTACACTGTCTCTCCAAAATACACATACTCTCTCTCTCTGCATAAATACCAATCGCTAGCAACAGCCATTAATATCCCTTGACTTGTGCAGCTGAATTCCTACTTTAAAAGGGATAGTTCTAAATTAAACCATGGACTTTAATTAATAGTACCATTATCAAGTGTAACAAATGTTCCACACCAATGAAAGGTGTTGGTGGTGGGGTGATGTATGGGAATCCTTTATTTTATGCATGATTGTTCTGTAAACCCACAACTTCTCAAAAAGAGATATGCTTTGCATTTTCTATAACTTGCTCCAAGATATCCCGGCTTATCACGTGAAATTTAGAAGAGATCTTATAATAGAAAAGGGAACCTGCAGAAGCATCACCTTTCCTTACATTTTTTTTCCCCCAACATTTCCAATTCATAGAAATTTACCCATTACAGGGCCTTCTTTTCTTTGGCACATGAACTTTCCACTTGATAGTACGTTTGTATCTAGAGCTTCTCAAGTCACACAAATCCAAATGTCCTCAAGGTTTTTTTATGATCAAATCACTCCTTGTGCATTCATGATAATGAGGTATATCTTCTCACTTAAAAAATAATGTTCTTCAGTTTCAATATTTAAAATCATAAGGTGTGTGGTACACTTTGCAGTCATAGAGTGCCGTCCCTCTCCAATGTACAAGTGAAGTTGAAGGAATCTTCTAGTTCTGTTTATATCTATGTGACACAGCACAAAATAAATAAACAAAGATGTGGAATTCTGTCACAGAATAAACTATAACTGACATCTTAACAGTTAATGGCCAGCTACCCAGAAAGGACATCTTTCAGCTCCAATTTAGGAGCACACAGCAGTTTTTCATCTCTTTCCATCCTCTAAGTCAGTCTATTATTCAAATAAAAAGAAGACTGGATCTTGATGTATTTTGAAACCTCAGACTCAGGTTAAATTTCAGCACTCAGTTCTGCTTCACTTGTTCTTACTCTGAGTCACTCGACCTCTGAACACCAGTTTTCCATTTGGTAAATTTGTTTCAAGATTTGTCCAAGTAGTCTAAGAGGTCTAAATACAATAAAACAGGGCTAACATTGTGAGATCTTCAGATGGAAAAAACACCAATTGTCACGATTATTTAAGGATATCAGAAATAGCTGGTCACAGCTTATTTCCTTATGATCACTAAGGAAATATAGATTTCAGTTATCTCCCCAACTCTTGTTTCTGTTTCTGCTTCCAAAATTTTGATATTTTAAAGAAGATGAAGACTGATTGGGAAGTAGCCATTTTTAAATTAAAGGGGCACAAGATGAGTGACATTTGAAAGCAACATTCTGTTATGTTTCAAGGCTGATCAGAATAACAAGGTGACCATGGTAGAGACTGGATTTAAGATATACTTGAACTTTAATGCAGTGATACTAAAAAGGAACAGGATTTAGCCAGGTGTAACTTCACTTGGATTTTGCTGTTGCTGTCCTATATGTGATTTATTTTAGAACAAGAACAAGTAGCACAGACTTTGTGAAATATACCGGTATTAGACCATTGGGTGATTTCCTTATTGTGGCCATGAATCCATACCATACTCCTCTGGGTGAAGATCAGATCTCTTCTGAAGAGAGTAAATGTTTTCACTGTCAGTGTTTCAGGGGAGAAAAGTTCTCCAGCAGGAAGTGAGAAACGAGACTGGGGTGAAGGGAAATCTTCCTCATTTCTCTTTGGGCAGATGCCAGTTTGGCTCAAACTCTAAAGAGGTGGTCATATCTGGAATGCTTCGTGTGTAATGGATGAGCAACTTCTGGTGCCTTGGAAACAGGTGGCAACGAGGCAGAGAGCCAGGCTGGTGAGGGGTGAGAGGATCCTACTGGGGCTGGATGGCTTTCAAACTAGTCTCAGAACTATATCTTCCACTATTCTTGACCATTCAGGAAAGTCTGGTCTCTACTGTGCAGTGGGTAATCAGAAAGAGGACAAGACACTTCCGCAGGGATAAACAAGATGGTAGGAGGGAAGCTATTAGCAGAAGATGGCAGTGTCTAGGAGAGCAGTATGTCACAGGAGGCAACGGCCAGCAGCCTGGGGGTTATCAAGAGGGCAACCCATTTCTGGGAACACATGAGGGTAGACCCTGGGAACCTCTCAGGAAAATTCAAAGAACATTTTAAGGGTGGCAATAATGCTTTTTCTGGCCATAATGCTGAAAAGAGTTCATGGTATAACACCAAAATTTGTAGTAGAATTAACTATATTATCTGTTTGAAATTTTAGTAGGTGATTCACTCTGTCAGATATTACAAATTATGAATCTAAAATCATTAAAACAATGTGGTACTGGAGAGGAAATAGGCAGATCAGCAGATCAGAATAGTTCAGACATAAACCCAAACTGATATTAAAATTTAGTATATCATAAAGGGGACTTAAAATAAATATTTTAAAAAATGGATTATTAGTTATCTTCCTACCTCACTCCATATAAGAAAATAAATTCTGGATGGATCAAAAAAATAAATATGGGGAGCGGATGAGGCTCAAGTGGTTGAGCATCTGCTTCCCATGTAGGAGATCCTGAGTTCAATACCCCGTACTGCCTAAAAAAAATAAAAATAAATATGAAAAATGAAATAACAAAATAGGAGAAACCATAAGAATATTTATAATTTTGGTGTGAGCAAGACAGAAAATTCAGAAGCCCTAAGGAAAAGATAGATATATTTGCCCATATGAAAGTTAAAACTTTTACACAGAAAAAAATCATAATATTTGTAATATATATGATAGAAAATGGGCCAACTTCCAAAGAATTTACAAAAATAAAACAAATAATAATTCAATAGAAAAAATAGGTAAAAATATTCTATTGAAAATGAAATACAAATTGCCAATCAACATATGAAAAATTAATCACTTGAAATTTTAGAAAGCATAAATCAACACAATTATCAGATATCAGTACAGTGATATAACAGACTGACAAGAATTTTAGTTTGATAATTAAAAATTTTGGTAAAAAGGGCAAAGAAAGATACTCTCATAAATGGTGAGTGGTAGTATAAAATGGTATACAAGTTTAGAAGGCAATTTTGAATTATGTATGAAAATTTAAATGCATATATTCTTTGATTCAGCTTTCCACTCCAGAAATTTACCCTATGGATACACTCACAAGCTATCAAGGGTGTTCAAAAGCAGCAGTATTTATACTAGCAAAAGTCTGTAATCAAACTGATTATCTATTTCCTCATTAAGGGGAATGGTTAAATAGATTATAGCTCATCCATACAGAGATCTATTTAACCATTTAAAAGAACAATCTCCAAGTT
>JAQZBX010106922.1:0-10704 GCA_029593785.1 Cabassous unicinctus
ATGAGCCATATTTCTTAAGGAGTCCAACAGTAGCCCCATACCGTTTTGGCCCTCCTTTGCAGTGCCTTGCCTTACACCCAGCGGTACCAATCACAGCATAAGCCAGGAGCATGTTTTTGCAGGTAAACAATTTAAAAAGGAAAGATATCGCTATTATGATTAAGATTATAACCAGGGTGAAAGAGGCCCCAAGTTCTGAAGTGCCCAGTCCTCCTCCGAGAGCTAAGCACCTCCATTGATGGCCGCCACAATTACTGTCAAGGTATTACTTACTTTAACCATATTTTCTTTAGGGTTATGTATGCCATATGCTGTTTTTATTTCTCTTTTTATCTTGTTATTTATTCTTACACTCTTCACCAACTCTCTTCCTCCTGTTTTTTTCCTTTCAACCTGTAAAATCCCCTTTAGTATTTCTTGAAGGGCAAGTTTCTTACTGACAAACTCTCTTAATTTCTCTTTATCTGTGAATATTTTGAACTCTCCATCATTTGTGAATGCCAGTTTTGCTGGAGAGAGAATTCTTGGTTGGATTTTTTTCTTTTAGAGCCTTAACTATGTCATATACCACTGCATTCTTGCCTCCAAGGTTTCAGGTGAAAGGTCAGCACTTAATCTTATTGAGATTCCTTCATATGTGATGGATCTCTTTTCTCTTGCTGTTTTCAGTATTCTCTCTTTGTCTTGAGCATTGGACAATTTGACAAGTATATGTCTTGATGTAGGCCGGTTATGATTTATATTGTTTAGGGTGCACTGTGCTTCCTGGACATGTATGCCCATGTTCCTCAATAGAGTTTTGAAATTTTCACCCATTATTTCTTCCAACACTCTTTCTGTCCCCATCCCCTTCTCTTCTCCCTCTGGGATGCCTATAATGCATATATTTGTGTGTTTCATGTTGTCATTTTAGCCTCTAAGTCCCAGCTGGATTTTTTCTAACTTTTTATCTATCTGTTCTACTATCTGTCTGATTTCAGCTTTACTGTCTTCCACATCACTGATTCTTTCCTCTGCCTGTTCAAATCTGCTGTTATGTGCTTCCAGTGTAGTTTTGATTTTTTGCATGATTCCATTCACCACCATCATATCATCTTTTTATGTATGTTTACAATTTCTTCAGTATGTTCTCCCAGTGTCTGCTTAATATCCTTAATCTCTTCCTTCACTTCATTAAGTTGATTCATCATATTTGTTTGGACATCTTTGATTAGATTTTCCATGTTCTGCATCACTTCCTGTTTTTTAGTTTATTCATTAGACTAAGCCATGATTTCCTGTTCCTTTGTATGGCTTGTAATTTCTTGTTGGTGTCTAGGCTTCTGTTTATCTTGATGGTTTTATTCAGTTTGTTAGGTTCTCTAGGATTTTACTTTGTTGTTGTTTTTCCTCTATGCAGTAAGGTTTCACATTGACACTTCATGGTTTTAGTGAGTAAAATAAGAGAATAAGAGATACCTTAAAAAAATAATGGGACCAAGAAAGCCTAAAACAAAAAGAATGTCTATATGTTTACTGTCATAAAGTATCACCTGGATGCCTGATAACCAGGTGGATCACTCTCTTGATTGACCTGGGAATCAAACGATGGGCCTAGTTTATGCAAGGTGAGAATTCTTCCACTGAGCTAAATTGTCTCTTTATGTTAGCTAGTCTTCAGAGAGCTATCTGCCCCCTTTCTGTCAGGCATTTTAGACTTCCACAATCAGCACAGAGTGCTGCTGATTAAGTGTCTGTCCCTGTGCCTTTTCTAATCTAGTTGCTTTCTCTCCCCAGGTGGCTGGGAATGACAGCCTTTCTGAGCAGATCTCCCCTCCCTTCTCCTCTTAGGATCAGTGCCCCTTCTGAGATTCAAAGGTGGCTCAGCTAGCCAAACTCACCACAAAGAAACCACTCTCCACCCACTGCCACACCCCTCTTCCTCCCAGGGAATGCCTCCTCCCAGTCCATTGGCAGCAGCAAGCCAGGGGCACTGAGGCTACTTGCCCTGAGGGTGGGGTATATGTTCTGTTTCCAGTCACAGGGGTGAGGAACTCATGGTTTTCCTTTGGCTTCTTTATCTTTCCAGTACCCTTCTAGATGACTCAGACCACTTTCCAGTTCCCTGTATATCCAAAACAGCTCCTTTAAGTAGGTCCCTACCTTCTCTCTGCACTTTTTTGTGAGAGGGTCAGTCTCCGCCTAAGTATTTTGGAGCCATTTTTCCAGAAGTGTTGAGTGTCTTTTTACCCTTTTTGTTTTTCTTTCTGAAAATCTTAATTTCTACACTGTCCTACAAGCCTCTCTTTCCTGTTTTATTTTAGTTATTGTTGTTTGTGTTTTGTTTATTTTTCTTTTAGACTGCAAAACTCCATTTCATATTACTTTTAGGGCCTGCCTCCTGTTAATGAACTCTTTTCATTTCTTGTGGGTATGTGTGAATATTTTATACTCCTCATTTTTGAAGGATGGTTTTGCCAAATGAAGAATAATTGGCTGGAAAATTTTCCTCTTTCAGTTTCTTTAATATATTGTTATGGTTAAGCTAATGTGTCAACTGGTCCAGATAATGATACCCAGTTTGGTGGTGAAGCAAGCACTGGGTTAATTGTAATATAATGGCACTTCATGGACTTTATCCATCCATGAGTTGATTGCATATATGGCTGAGTACATCTATGGTCAACTCAGGAGATTGCCAGTGAGTGAGGTATCATGTAATCAGTTGAAAGCTTTAAAAGGGGAAGTGATATCAGTATTCAGGGAGAGAATCCCCATCTCTAATTCAGATAGCTAGCTTCTCTTGGGGAATTCAATGAAGATCTTCCTCTGAGCCCCTTGCTTGTAGATTGCCTGACAAAATTTGTACTTGTGCCTCCCCATGGTCACAGGAGACAATTTTATAAAATCTCATATTATTTATAATATCTCCTATTGGTTCTGCTTTCCTAGAGAACATTTACTAATACATATATCAGACTACTGCCTTCTTGTCTCCATTGATTCTGTTGGGAAATCCTCACTAAGTCTTATTGAACATCCTTTTATATGATGGATTGTTTTTCTCTTGCTTATTTCAGAATTCTCACTTTATCTTATTCATTTGACATTCTGATTAGTATGTGTCTTGGAGTAGGCCTCTTATGATTTATTCTGTTTGGAGTATTTTGCACTTCTTGGCTATGGATATTCATGTCTTTCATAAGAGTTGGCAAATTTGGGGCCAATATTTCATCAAATATTCTTTCTGCCCTTTTCCTCTTCTCTTCTCCTTCTGGGAAATCCATGATGCATATATTTGCATTCTTCATGCTGTCATTCAATTTCTGAAACCCTGTTCAATTTTTTCCATTTTTGTCTCTATCCCTTCTTCTGTCTTTTCATTTCCAGGATTCCTGTATTCTATGTCACTGATCTTTTCTTCTGCTAGTTCAATTTTGCTGTTGTATGCTTATAATATATGTTTAATCTCATCCATTTTATCTTTCATTCCCATAAGTTATGTTATTTTTCTATACAAGATTCAAATTCTTCTTTATGCTCAAATGTCTCCTTCATTTCTTAAATTTTAAACTTTATTTCAACTTCAAAACCTAAAATAGCAGACAAAAGGCAACTTAACAAATTATTGAAGCATTACTTTTAAAAATCCTGGCAAAGCACATTTATATTATTTAATCCTGAAAACATTCAATTGAAGACCCAGTGTCTTCTTAATATCCTTTATCTCTTTAGTCATATTTTCCTTCATCTCCAGGGCTCCTGCAACCCCTTCAGGGTTTCATGATATCATAATCAGGAATGAAATGCACAGCCTGTGGTGGAAAAAAGATACAGATTAATACTAACATCTCCCTGCCTGGACACACCTCTCCCTGGTGTTTAAGTCTGGACAGGGTCCTTGAGCCCAAAATCACCAGTGGCATTGGGAGCATCTTATGGCTCAGGCTGAGATTCTGGATGGAACACAGAGTCCTTGGCAGGTGGTTGCCCACTCACAGAGGGGCTGACTCTTGCAGAGGAGGTTGTACCCAGATGCTCCCTCCTGGTGTTGGGATTGCATAAAATCCCCATGAACAAAGTGAGGAAAGAAACAATATTGTTCACTTCTAGGAAACTTTCCAAAGATGCTTCTCAGTCAGTTTAGGAGACTGGGCAGGGCTTTGTCTCCTCTGGGTGCTGGGGCCTCCCCTGGTATTCAGGGTCTTCCCTGAGGCTTGGGGGCCTCCTTAGGGTTGCAAAGTCTCCTCTGGCATGGGATTTCCCAGGGGCTTTGTGTCTCCAGTGTACGGCACAGGGTCTCCTCTAGGATGGGGTCTCCTCTGGAGTGTGGTGTCCTCTGATATGGGATCTCCTCCTGGGCTCATTGTCAGTCTCCTGTGGTTGAGTGTCCTCTGGGACATGTGGTGTTATCCTCTTGGTGTGGGTTCTCAGGTAAACACCAAGACAAATGGAGCAGTGTGGAATCTACCTGAAGAGAGGTGGGTGGGATATGATTCTTATTTGTTTATATGTCCTCATGGTTCAGAGGAGGGAACCAGAACTACTGACCATGAAGCACACAGGGATATGCTGTAGTGGGGGGAATAAAAGGTACTTCTCCCAAGGGAGTGCCTCCAGCCTCCAAAGGGCCAAGCAGGCATGAAAGAGCTTCTGTAGGATGAAGTCATTAGCAGAACAATGGATGTGAAGTTATCACACAATGTAAAATCATAGTGATTTAGACCAGATTTGATTATATAAGAGCCCATATAACACTAATATGCCAGGCTTTATTCAAAATTTGGCATGAATTTTACACTATAATGTGGATTAACCTAAAAAACATTATCCAAAATGAAATAAGCCAGACACAAAAGGAAAGATATTGTGTGATTTCACTTTTATGAAATGTCTAGAATAAGAAAATTGATAGAAATAGAAAGTAGATTAAAGATGACCAGAGACAAGGGGGAATGAAATGGGAAGTTATTGCTTACTCGAGTTTTTTTCTGGGTGATGGAAATGTTTTGGTAATGGCTGGTGGTGATGGCAGCATAATATTGTGAATTTATTTAAACATGGTTAAAAGGGGAACTTTTGACTTTTATATATTTTGCTAGAATAAAACCTTTTTTAAAACCACCATAGGTACTGTAAAACACAAACAATGTACAGAACTACCCAGGATGGAAATTCAATATTTTTTTGGCTGTTGCGTGTTTCTCCACCCACCAAGATAAGGGCACAAGAACATGTAAACATATACATATGCTTTAGAGGCATGCCCCAGGTGCACGCCTCCCCACACTTCCCCATTTTGCCAACACCCCACACCAGGGATCGTTCCCTGCCACAGTTATGACCCTTCTGTGATCCAAAACCTCTCCAAATAGGAAGCCAAAAAAAAAAAAAAATAACCAAATAAAATTATTAAGAAAACATTGTCGGTTTCTTGATCAAGGATATGTTCGTTGCATGAAAATTCACCAAATTATATGCTTAATGTTTTAGGCAGTTTCCATCTGTGTGCTATGCTTCAATAAATGTCTACACACAAAAAATCTAATCTTTTAAATTCTAGATAGTGAGAGGAAGTAGAAATGGTTGAAAATTAATGAACTATAAATGGGGGTTAAGATCAAAGGCAGAGAAGGTCCAGACAGCCCTTCAAGAGATGAATGTATTCCATTTGTAGGCTGGACCCTCTGGGGCAGAGGAAAGCTGATGTCCTGGCTGTGATCTGGTGCATGTTGATGTTACATGTCTTAGCTATGTGACAAAAATAAGCAGACTTCAAAGTGTGCCCTAGTGAAGTTGTAGACCCTGCCTAAACTTAGTGGTTCAGCCAGCTCTTTGCAGGAAAACTTCACAAAAACCAGGAAATCAGTTAGCTCCTTAGGTAGCAAAAAACTCAAAATGCCTCATCCCTATGTCAGTCCCTCCCCTGGATAGAATTTTAAAATGAGGAAAGCCCCAGCTCATGAGACTCACCATTAACACTCCCTCCTTGCCTCTTGTCTCCAGCTGCAGAAGTCCCAGCCCTCAGAAGACCTAATTGCCTGTTGAAATCAATTGACTCTTCCAACTGAGGCCCTTGGCATATTTGAAGGCATCATTAATTGACTTCACTGTGTTCTACACTACCAGGTGGGGGCATCAGAGATCATCCTCCCAGGCCTCTGGACCCACTTCCTGTCCCCTGTCTCACTGCTGCCTAATGAGCCAAAACCACCAAACTTTTTAATGGACCAGCAGCCTGGCCAGGTGGCCTCCCCAGGCTCTGCAGCTCAATCTCCCCATGGCCCACCTGCTTTCTTTTTAATGATGCTGGGGAAAGCAGCACATTTGGTCTGTCAGAACTAAAATCTTCTCCCATAAAACCTGGCTAGAATCTTTGTAAAATATATCCAATATTGGGTACCAAGAGGTTTGTGAGCTATTCCCCAATTGCCTGCACAACACAAATTTTTTTCTCAGAAATGATGCTCAGAATGAAAGTCATTCATCCTGCCATACTGCCAACTCCTCAGGAGGGGCAGGTCACAGAAAAGGCAAGAGAAGAGGATGACAGGGGTTGCTGCATGAGAAGTTGAGATGTACTGAGGAACAGCCCAAAGGAAGCAGAGACAACTTTGGCAATTGCAGTCCACACCCTTGGACTCAGCTTTTTCCAGCTGAAAATTGTCCCAATTGCTGCCAAGATTTGAGGCCACATCTTCCAGGGAAGACTGAGGTTTTAAGGCATGAAAAACAATCATGGAGGAGGCTGAGGCATGTCCAGGCCCCTCCTTGCCTGAGGAGGAATCACCTGCCCCAGAGGAAATAGAGGGCATGAAGTCAATTGGTGAAATGCCTCTCCATTCCCACTGGATGCTCTTCAGCATCCAGTGGGAATGGATCTCTTCTGTTACTTTCCAGCTGCTATGAGGTCACTCAGGAAGCAGACACTACCAGGAACACTGCACAATTGCTCAGCATGCCCCCATTCCCCCATTGTTCACTGCTATGTGAGGTGTCTGCCAGGCACTCTGACCCACACTGTCCACACCACCAACACCCCAGTCTCCCACCACCACCTCCAACATCCATGTTAATTGCTGAACCCACATGCCCTGAAAGCCTGGGCCATGCAGTTCTTCTGTGCATTTGGACCACCTTTGGGCCCTGATCAAAGAGTCCAACCATAAATTTGTTATTATTCCTGCAATGAAGAACATAAGAAAAGGTAGCTTGATCAAGGTTTGGGCCCCTTTTCTCTATAATTCAATGTTTATAACAACCCAAATATGTCAGGTTCTTTTATGGGCTGTATTTTCTCAGGGTGGCAAAAAGCTGCAATCAAATTGGCACATCACTGAATATCTGCACATCACAATCCAGAGCAGGACAGTGGGTTTTCTGCCTCTAGAAAAGTCCTGGCCTCACTCTGATTGGGCAAGCTTACAACATACACTTGTGCCTGAGTCAGTCACTTGAGTCAGGCAGGGCTCTAAACTAGAGCTAAGCCTGAAGGCAGGCATAAACTAGAGCTGAGTGTACATGCTGGCTTGATTTAGAGCTGTGCATGCCAAAATGGCTTAATCTAGACCTTACTGTGGAGGCAGGACTGAAAAGAACTGAGCATGCAGGCAGGGTTTATCTAAAGCTGAACACACAGGCAGGGCTTACTCTAGAGCTGATCATTCAGGTGGAACTGAAACTTGATCTGAGCATTCAGGAAGGACGTCATCTAAAACTGAGCATACAGATGGGGCTTAATCTTAATCTCAGATTGCAGGCATACCTTAAACAAGGCTGAGCATGCAGCATGCAGGCAGGGCTCAAACTAAATCTGATTATGTAGGTAGGGCTTAATCTAGACCTGAGCATGCAGGCAGGCTTAAACTAGACCTGAGCATGGAGGCAAAGCTGATCTAGAACTGATGGAACATGCAAAGTTATCTAGAGTTTAGTATGCAGCTGGGGTTTAAAGCTGACTATGTAGGCAAGGCTGAAACTAAAGCTGGTCATGAAGGTAGGGCTTAATCTGGAGCTGAATCATGCTGTCAAAATTTGAGATTTAAACTAGAGCTAATCCTGCAGACAGTGTTCTGTGCCTTATCATGGCCCTTTTCAGTTAATTCCCAAGCCAGAAGCTAGAGTAAGCCTGTTAAAGGAAAATCTGATTGTCTTAGTTTGCCACAGGGCTGCCAATGCAAATTACCAGAAATGGGTTGGCTTTTATAATGGGAAATTTATAGGGTAAATGTTACAATCTTAAGATTGTGAAAATATCCAAATCAAGGCACCATCAGAGATGCTTTCTAAACAAAGCCAATTACTACTGAACCTGGCAGTCTGCCATGTGGTGAGGCAAGATGGCAGCTGATCTCTGCATAGGTCCATCCCTTCCCCGCAAGTCTCATTGTCTCCCCAAGCCCAGCTGTGGGCAATGAGGAATATGGCTCCTCACATCAGCCTTGAGCTGCTCAATGGGCCCAGTCCCTTGGGGACTTCATGCTTCAACTTTGGCTGCTAGCAATCCTCATGCTGTCTGTCACATGGCAGGGTCAAAACTGATGGCACTCCCTGTTCTGTGTGCCTTCTTTCTCTATGTTTCTCTGTTTATATAAGGTCCAGTAAGAGAGCAGAGACACGCTTGAGTCAGGCTTCACTGATATAGTCCAATCAAATTTGATATAATTAAATCATTTAATCAAGGTCTTTTAATTGAATCTAATGCAATCAAAGTGTCTCACATCCACAAGAATGGATTATTTCACAAACATAATCTTTATTTTGAATTCATTGATTTCAGACTGTCTCACTGTTCATGTAAGGTTGCTGCATAAAACCCTTTCAACCGCCCTGAGTGAAAGCCAAAGTTAGTTCCTACTCTTATGCACATAACTGTTTCCCTCATAACTCCTGTTCCAGACATGGGGCCCTTTGTTATTCCTGGAAACTGCCACTTTAATAAAAGCCTGATTATCCAGGCAGAGGAACAGAAAGTGAAAAGTCCCTTGGCAAGACATGGCTCAGCCTTGGCTCAATATATGCATTCTCAGGAAAGCCTCCCTGGCCACCTTAGCTACAATTTCCACACATGGAAATTCCACAATTTCCACAATTTCCCTCATTTGCTTTCTCCATATTAGCTGGCTTTTATTATTTAATATCTGCCTCCCCATCTGGAGTGTGAGCTCCAATAGGGCAGAGTTTTGTCTGTTTTATTCCTGCTATATTTTCATGACAAAGAATGCCACATAAATGAGAAATACTGGTTGAATGAATGAATAAAAGTAGAATGACACAGGAAACTCTCACAATGCTCACTTAAATGAGAAAGCATCCCCAGAATTATAATAGGCCCCAAGGGATTGTGTTAAACACACCAAAAAAAAAAAAAAAAAAAAAAAAAGGTCAACAACCACTATAGTTTCTTTCCCTTTTTTTGTTGAGAGGAAATTGAAAAGACATCTCCTCAGGAAAGCTCATGGAATGAAGCTGCCTCCGGGTGCTGGGGTCCCCTGTATTTCACAAATGAGGAGAATGAAGTCTAAGGGACAACCTGGTTTGCCTGGAGACACAACTGTTTGGGGAAAGTAGAGCCTTGCCCTGCATCTGGCCCCTCTGTGGACTAACTCAGGGTAGTTCCTCCTTGGCCCCAGGCATCCAAACCTTGGCCTCTGCAGAGCCTGCTATGGATAGAGGAGGTGAAGGCAGGAGCATAAGTACAGAAAGGTCCTGGAGACTCATGTTGGATATGGACAGGTTAAAACCCCAATGAAAATTTTCCATGATGATTCTTTTAATGTGGAATGAAAAGGCTCTGGTCCAGAAGAGGCTGCCCTGGATGCTAACATGTGTTCAAATGCTGTCAATGCAGGAAGGGTTTGGGGAGGAGGTAATTTTTATTCTGATTCTGCCTAAATACTGCTGCCCCCTTTAACCTCCATCTGCCTGGCCTCAGGCTGCTGGTCTGTCCTTTATATGATGGGTTAAGTCCTGGGGTAGGAGGCCTGTTGCAGCTCTGAAGTCAGTGAACACAAAGTGGGCTCTTGCACAGGCCTCCTCTGAGAATGAGTGGCTCTGGACCTTAATTCCCACCCAGTGAAGGCCAGTGGATGTGGAAGGGCTCCTGAATGTCAGGAGGTTGCCTCTGGGGATGGTTTTGATATGCATGCTGCCAAAAGCAGGCCCAGAGACAGAAGGATGTGGGTGCACTGGCTTATTGGGAGACAAAACAAGAAAGCTGAGGAAGAGGTGGGGAGGAGAGAAACAGGAAGAGAGAGACCCTGATAATGGGCATGTCACACCATGGCATCAGAGCTCAGGGTTGCTGAGGAGTCTGAGGCCACACCTAAGGAAGGTGGAACATTCTGCCCAGGAAACCAACACTCCTCCTCAGGAAGGATTGGCACGTATGAATGATCTGCAGCTCTTGGAACAGAGCCCTAAATCCAGGCCCTTCCAGGCTTTGCTGTTGGCAGTTGAGCTTGCACCCATGATGCTGGAAGAGCTGACCATGAGTGAACCTGAGAGGTACAGGTGTTTGGACTTGAATCTGCCCATCCTGGCTGCAGATGAACTGGGGAGGGTAGATGCAGGTGCCCCCTAGTCCTCAGGGTACAGAGCAGCCAAAGTCAGGCCCAGCCTGGCCAGGAGCCATGTCCTTGTGAGACTGGATTTGGGCTCCAGGGAGCCCTGTAGAGGGGAGGACTGTGCAGATCTGGGACAGCCCACTGTGGTTCCTAAAGGGCC
>JAQZBX010106923.1:0-10704 GCA_029593785.1 Cabassous unicinctus
TACTGCCTCCAATTAAGAACAGACTTAATTCATCCCAGACAAGTAAGTATAAGCTATCTCATTAATAATATGTTCTAAAGATAAGTGAGTTTAAGAATAACTGTCTGCTGAATACCTAGAATAATATCTCTCTTGTTTACATAATGAGCAAGATAAACAGGTGAACCACCATCAAAATGTTTTGGTACTTTATCAAACCTGTCAAATTTTTCCTTTTATTGAAGAAGGCTCATCAATTTGGAAATGTCACATAAGCAGATCAGGATGTAGGAGGGTATTAAGATTCCTTCTAAAAATTTCTGTCTCTTATGAAGCCCTGTATTGTTAATCCATCATAAAAGACCTCTCTATAAGGGTGACACAAACAGAAATGAGAAAGTAAAGGGGATAAGTATAATTGAGAATTTCAGTGTTGAGCATTTTTCTTTTCAGCTTTGTATATGTCTTGTTTGTTTTTTTTACACGTATAAAGTACTTAGTGTGAGAATATCTTAACCAATTACACTATGCTGCTCCTCTGGGTTTGCAAGTAAGAGATTGCACATCAATTTTCAGTGCTCCACTATGCCATGCATTTTTTTAGTTACTAAAAAATTGAGATTTCTTAGTCACTTAAAATTTCAATCATATGACTTGATATGTTTCAGAGAGTTATACTTTGCATTAAAATTTTAGATCAAAGTTGCACTCGTTTGTGTTTTTTTTATCACATTTGTCCCCTGTTTCAAACCATTCCAAGGTTTTATATAGTTTTAATTCTCATAAAATCAAAAATATATGTTTAGTAATAATTTGACTTTTCCCCAGAGCTAGTCCATTACTTCCAGTGATCCCTGATAGAGTCATCTTAGAATCATTATTATCCAAAAAAATTAAAAAGACCACATATTTACAGTTTCAGAGTTGATTTGATTTTTTGTGTTCTTTTTTACATACATTATTTTATATCTCACCATTCAAAAAACTTTTTATCTAAAAATGATTTAAACAATAATTAAAGGGGGCACAATAACAAAAACAATAACAAAAACAGGACAGGAAGTCACATCAAAAGTTTAACAGTGTGTTTTAAATTAGGCATATGATACTGATCCTTCACCCAAAAGTGTATTTACTTATATATGTGAATATTGTATTAGTAACTGAAAAAGAAATACATTTTATAGCAAAATTAAAAATATTTTAAAATAAAAATTAAATGACAATATCTTTAAAATATTTTGTTGCTGTTTATATCCAATTCAGATATGCTAAATGTAGTCTTGTGCAACTGATAATTTATATTGTACATGTCTCTAGTTGACCATACTTGTTTTAAACTGTGTAACAATTTATTCATTTGTGAGTGGCTGTAACTGGCTTAGAGAAAGATGTGGGATAATTAGCATCGGTGATTATGTGTGATCTGCCAAGTTCTACTAATCATAATCTCTTATTTTTAATGTTCAACAAATGTGAGTTATGCAGACATGAAGACATTTTTCTTTAACTTATCCTGCTACAGTGTTTTGTAATTACTTCATATCTTTTAAGTTTAGGCAAAGGTTAATCTATTGTGATGATTCTCAAATTATTTTGACTGTGACCCACATAGAGAAACAGATTCTCCATCACAAACCAATTCACATACACCTACAATCACACATAGACATGTACTGGATAAGTGAAACAAGATTTTATGCTACAGATCTTGGCCTATTTTAAGCAATGCACCCTGATATTTTCTTTCCTGTTCTCTAATTTATTGTTTTAAAATGGTGGTCATGCCCTGCTAAATTGACTCATGGGTTGCGACCAAGAATTTGAAAAGCTGTTTGATAAAGAGGCAAAAGCCTGTTTGACAAGTATTATTTCAGAAGGTGGCAATATTGCTGTGGGTCTCTTCCTAATAACTTCCCTAGAAGGTAACAACATATTATATTCTTACTGGTGAGTTTTACTATATGGTGTTGACCACTCCCAAGTATTCTTTGATTAGAAAACCCCCTAGAAAGTGTAACCTTTACTTAGAGGTTGCCCCAGTTTCTTCCAAATCTTGAAACAGCTCAAATAAGAGATCCAGGAGATAGCTACATTTTGGGATTGGCTTCCTTGATAGCTAGAGTCCCATTAGGATCAAATGGAAACACACTGTGATATAAGCCATTTAACAAATATCTCCATGCATTTGTTGCCATCCATCATCTTTGTCCCTTTTACATTAATTGGAGATACTATACTAGTCAGGGTCCTTTCCGAGAATAGAAACCACTGTAAACATTCCAAACAGTGGTAAGTTAAGACATGGTATTAGTTACATGGTTGATAAAAGAGCTAGAAACCAAATGGAATGGTGACTCATTCTAGAGAATGGCAACAGCAGGAAGCCGCTGGAAGGAGGAAGTGTTACTAGAACTCAGCAACTGGAGCAAAAGGTGGACCCATGGAGAGAAGGGCTATCTGGGTTAGCAAAAGCCACAGAGACGATGCAGTTGCTACTGGAGATGCTATAGGAAACAGAAGCCAGAGAGGAGAAATACTGCAGCTTCTCCCACCCTTCCTCCTCCATCCAGTCTTCCGGCAATGGCTGTCATTGGTCAAAACTATTAGAAGCCAGAGAGTGGGGGAAATAGGGAAATGTAGTTCCCAACTATAGAGTAGAATCAAGAGGGTCAAGGAATGGATAGATCTAAGACTAAATAAGCAAATAATTGGCACAGATACTAGGACTCATCTGTTTTTTTGTTTGTTTGTTTCTTCTTATTTGATTAATTTAATTTTATCTATGATAACATGTTCTTGTCTTAATCCGTGTTCCTGTGGGGTGAACTCATTTGTAAATAGAATCTTTGAAGATGCTATCATTGGTTAAGGTGTAGATTCGTGAATAGGATCTTTAAAGTTCCTATTTAGATGAAGCCGTATTGAATCAGTGCGAGCTTTAATCCACATGACTGGAGTCCTTTTAAAGCAGAAGAAATTTGGACACAGAAGTCAGGATCCAGAAGTCAGTGGAAACCAGACACAAGGAGAGATCGCCATGTGATGGAAGGTTACAAGAATACGATCAACTCCTGGAAAATGTAAACCCTGCCAAAACCTGGATGTTGGACTTCTAGCCTTTATAACCATGAGACAATCAATTCCTACTGTTCAAGCCAACCCATTGTGTGGTATTTGTCATAGCAGGCCTGGCAAACTAGAACAACAACAACAAAACTGTAAAAATTCACTCTTGGAAATCACAATCATGCCTATGGAGGCTTTGGGAAAACCAACATTTCTTGTGTTGTCATTGCCTAGATGTGCCATAATTAATCATTTCCCTTTTGTTGAGCACTGAGGTTGCTTTTGATATTTTGCTATTGTAAATAACTCTGCAGTGACCATTTTCATGCACATGTCCTTTGTTCCATATTGTTTTAATTATTATTTTACAAGTTATATACCCAGAAGTTGACTTCCTATGCTAAAGGATTATGGCTCTTGTTATTTATTACCAGATTGTTTTTCTACAGTGCAGTACCAATGTACCAGTAACAATGTATAACAGAATCAATTTTACTGACTTTTGTCTACATTAGGATAGTGCTGTTAAAAAATCTTATCACATAACTTAGTTGGTGAATCATGGTAACTGGTTTTAAATTTAAATTTCTGGCTTTTTGAATACTTGGATGTTGAAAATATTTTTCACATGTTTATGACTTACGGGCATTTTCTATTTTGTGACTATTTTATTCACGTTCTTGCATATTCTTCCAGTAAGTTTGCTAAGACTCTGAAGAAGCCAGAGAACAATTTAATGTGGACTCTCATTGAATAAAACAAAAGCTACAAGCCTTGTGTCCTTCCTTAGTCCATGCAGCCTCGGTTGTAGACTAGAATGAACCATCCTGAAAGCTCTTCTGAAGACTATCTCTTACCAGCCTGACTGATTCTTTTTCTTCCCTGTACCCTTAGAACTCAGGGGTGGAGGACTTACTCTTTGAACAACCAAAGAGTTCATTTCTGTTTGTTTGTTTGTTTGTTTGTTTGTTTGTTTAATATACTGGTTTATTTCTTAAAGTTTTGTCTTAGATTTTGCAAAAACTTGAACACATTTCTAAGATGAGAGAAAATGAGCAGTTTTTCTTTTTCATGAGAGAATTCTATAGTTCTATGCCTTTTTCTTTTAGCTTAAAAACATTTTTTTAAACTGAAAAAAATGAAGTGTTATGACAGGAAATAGCTTAATAGTTTCCATATGCTTAAATCTGTATATGTGTATTTTTATTTGTAAAGTAATATTTGTTGCTTTATTGTGGCTTTCAAAATTAATTTTTAGCATTCTGTAGGGTGAAATTTTTCTTATAGACTTAGAAAGGATCTTAAGGCTTATCGGGCCTACCATTTTATTTTTTACACATTCACTAACTCCGAAGAATATATTAAAAGAGTTGTGAAAGAAAAATAAAACATCTTTCTTATATTCAAGGCTTACAATAATAAAAAACTTAATTGGTATCCCTTAAATGCTTTATTTTCTTTCCTTTGAAGGTGCAAGACAGCATATTTTAAATTAAATTAACAATAATTGTTTAATTAATGTTTGTAAGATATATTTATAGCTGGCTAAGATCTGATTTTTTCTTAAGACTTTTTCCTACTACTGGTTGTCACTGTTATTCTTCTCTTGAGAAAATTATTAATATTTAAAATATGGTCATATAATCTATTATGTAAAACAATTACAAAGCAAAAAATCATGAAGTGTAACAATATACTTACTTTCTAAAATATTTTTGTTTAAATGAAGAAATTATTTTATGTTTACTAAAGAATTTGAAGAGGATTTTTACTAAGTAATTAAAATCAATTTCTTTAATATTGTTAATCAATACATCATTGTCAATCTTTTTCATTTAATTAGAGAAATAAGGAAATTACTTTTAAATATACATTATACATATGCAATTGTCAAGAGGGCCATCATAAGACCAGTCTACTGAGGGGCAGTATTCATGAGCTTCTTTCATTATTTTATAACAAAAGAAGTGGCCTGTAATGCATGGGTAAAATTAACCCACCCGTGGTGACCACATTTTATGAATCCACAACTGGAAGATATAGTTTATGATCTGTTGCAGCCTCATTTTCCATCACTTCCCTGTCTTCCCCAAACTTACATTCCAAGTTGCTGTTTTCACAGCCTTAAAGGTCCCATATGATTTTCTGCCTCTGTGCTTTTGCAATTGCTACTTTCTCTTCCTAGAATCTCCAGAATTGTTACCAGTTCTTTAAGGCAAGTTTTTAATAATAGCTCTCTTCAGCTGCATGTTTGTATAAAGCATGGACAATCTGTCATCTTTACTATTCTATAAGGAAAAAAAAAGAATAACTATAGTTTTCCTTCTACCACTACTCCAAAATCTCATCCACTATAATATTCTCTCTTGTGAGGTTTGAAATCAGCCTAATACATTTAAGCATACTAAGATAGAGTTTCTCAAAGATGTTCATCAGATCAATAGTCCCATAAATTGTTCTTTGAAAAAGAATGAAAAAGTGAGCATGGAAAGTGCTGTATATTCCAACACCCTTTTAGAAATTCACATTGTTTGACTTTCTCAGCCTTCTTAGCATTTCATCAGAGGCCTCAAAGGCCAAGAACAATATACCAGATGTCAACTTCCAGGCTATCTAAGGCATTCAATAGGATAGTGAGGTAAGTAGTGAAAATTTCTTTGGAGGAGTGGTTCTGTCCAGTGGTTCTCAACCTTGACTGCACATTAGCAACCACCTAGGGAGATTTTAAAATGTGCAAATGCCTGGATCCTACCTTGATGAGACAGAATCCAAATCTCTGGTGGTGAGAACTGGGCATTGTTCGTTTTTTAAAGCTCCCCAGGTAATTCGAATATACAGCGAGTGTTCAGAGCCATTGGTTTAGAGTGTTGTCAGTGTGCAGTTTGAACAAGGGGAAGAAGAAAGATTCTTTAGAAGACCCACTTGGAGAGGGAAATGAGACCTGGTACTTGAATACTGCTAGAAAAAAATTCAATAGTTTGACTCTGGCTAGATTGGTATGAAGTACCAAAGCAAATAGGAACCCACAAATGTGCCACAAGAGAAAGCCAGCAATTTTTTCATCTGTTACGTATTATAAGGCCTTGATGCTTTATAATGCCTACCTTCAGTTAGGTAAGACCTTTTTCTGTCCCTTACCTCTTCTCCTTCCCACCCTGTGCCTTATTCCTTAATGGCTACAAACAGCCAGTAACTGGGGAAGGATGTAGGGCTGGGAATAGAGATAAAACCAATTTCTTCCTTTTGCAGGTTTTGCAGAGTGGGGTAGGCCTGAGCTGTTTATATTCGATGAGGATTTGGGAGTTTTGATATTACACAGGGCCAAAAATAAATTTTAATACCTAAGAAAGAGATTATTTACTTATTCTATAAAATTCACAATACTTTATCAAAGAAGACTTGGGAGGAATAGATCCAAACTGTAACTTTTCATGGGGCCATCATGAGAAAATGTTGTTGTTTTTATTTGTTTGTTAGTTTTTTCTGCTTGTATTCTACCTAGACCAGTTACTTCAATAAACCAGTTACCTTCACAATAAACATTAATATTTTATGGACTCTGAGAAATCTGTAGTGATATATATATATATAAAGGAAAACCTGTTTATCTTTGTTTAATCTGGCATTTCCCAAACTTCTTTGACCAAGTTTTGATTTTGGTTTTTGCTCAGCACCTTGTAACACATTTTGGGAATTGCCACCTGTGGCAGTTTGATATTGTTTATGAATTCCAAAAATAGATATTGGATTATGTTTGTAAACTGGTCTATCCCTCCAGGCATATTAGATTATATTGGATTCAGAGATTTCACTTTTACTTGATTAAATAATGATTAAGGCTTTGATTGGGACACATCAGTAGGACATTGCATCCCTGCCCCCTTGGTGGGTGGGGACTCACAGAAAACCGCAGAGAAGGAAGGTTGGAGTTTTTAGCTGGAGCCCAGGAAGTAAGTACACAGAGGAGCAGAGCAGCTGAGCCAGGAGAGAAACAAGTCCTGGGAAGAGAGGAACCCAGGAAGCCTGAACTCTTGGCAGACCTCGGCAGCCATCTTGTTCCAACATGTGGCAACAGATTTTGGTGAGGGAAGTAACTTATGCTTTATGGCCTGGTAACTGTAAGCTTCTACCCCAAATAAATACCCTTTATAAAAGCCAACAGATTTCTGGTACTTTGCATCAGCACCCCTTTGGCTGACTAATACACCACTTTTCTTCTAGGATCATTTGTACTTTAAAGAGGTTTCCTGAAAATGACTATAGGCAACCTAAACTTGGACTTTAGAGTTTTAGGTATTCTTACAAGATATTTTTAAGCAGAAGAAATTCCTAATTATTCTTCAAATTATACCACAAATTATGAATATACTCCACCAACAACATTAATTAACTTTTACTTCCTAGGTATTCCAGTTTTAACTGTATACTCCTGACTCACACTAAACCTTTTGTATCATACAGCTCTATATGCAAAAATATGGGGAATATATGCAAATTTATGTATATTTATTTATAAATTACATATATGTTCTACTCTACTAATATATTATATATACCATAAAACATATTAAAAAAACAGGGAATATAAAATATCTGAAAAATAAGTAGAAGTTTAATATCTTCTTTTTCTAATATCTTTTTCACCCAGACATGAGCCTGAGGTAAGGAGAGAATCTGGGAGGGGGAAAGGAGAAATCTCGATAAAACTAATATTCCTTAATGAGCTGACTTATTCCTCAGATCAAAAGAAACTAATTTGTGTCATGTAATCTATTTTATTTAAAGAAAGCATCATTCTTGAGTTATATAAGAAATATATGCTGCTAAAAATGAAGAAAAAGCAAAACATTTCCGCTTTTCCTGAAATGAACCCTTGAACAAACTACTTAGTTTGAGAGGTGCCCTTTTGCAAATTTTGCCACAGAAATTTGATGGCCACAGTGAAAGGAATTTGGGCATCTACTAATAATGTTCACTTAGAATTGGTTAGCTCTTTAAAGACATTCAATGGATGATATTTTCTTGAGATTAGGCTTATTTTTAAATCAGCGGTGCTCTTTATATAGTCAAATACATAATGCCTAGTCTTTAAACCTGGTCTTGATTTTTTAGCTTATTTTCCCCTCCAGAGGAAAAAAAGTACTGCCTGATTACAAAACCTGCTCTGCAGATGTTGAATCTAATTACATGCTCCATATTGTTCCTTGCCAACAAATACATGTTAATAATAATGAACAATCAGCCTTGCTTAACAAGAGCATCAAGAAATGTGTTTCTGCCATTTCCCGTGATGGATAGACCCAGGGGTGCTTCAAAGGTGGTGCCCTCACCACATCGGTGGCCCGTGGCTTATTAACAGCAACTTGCTGTAGATGATGAAGTGTGAAATTGATGGGCCCTGCAGGGAATTCGATCTGAGCTTTCCAGGCTACGGAAGAACTGTCTTGCAATATTCAACTGCCTTGTTCATTGGCTCACTGGTTTCCCCTTAGGCTTTTCTTCATTATGCCCTGGAAAATTTTTCCTGGCTAAATTAACATATGTGCTACTGTATCTAGCTAACAACCAGAATGCTAGTATAAAGCTTCTAGGAAATTTTACTATGTCTTCTTTCAGCTGGTAACAAGAAGTCTGAGCCATATGAAAACTGGATAGAGGCTGAATGGGTGAAATATTTGTGTGAATCATTTTAAGTAAGTGTATCTTTCACTAAGGAAGATATTATATATCTTACAGCAGAAAATGTACTGCTATCACCCTCCTTTTTATTTACTTTTATGGATTAGTTTGTTAGTGATTCCTACAATTAAGTCTCAACTTTCCTTTTCAATAAGAAGGATTAGCTTATAATTTCATTTAATTTATGAAATTGGATGATTAGTCAGATTAAATATAGACTGATTTGGCAGAGGATCGGAATTACAGTATATTTTATATCCCTAAAATTTATTTCTGAAATTTATTTCTAGAATTCTTCTGCTCCTGAATTACTTGAAAAATTAAGGTATTTTTCTGTTGTTGCAGTATTAGTAGAAAAATTCCAGGGAGGTTGTAGAGAGATGTACAGTGGTAAAAGTTTTCAAACAGACCTAGATTTAGGGCCATTTCCTCTTTGAATAACCTTAGACAATTTACTTAACCTCTCTGAGCCTTAAATTTCTTAGTTCAGAGAATTATAATATCTACCTCATATCCTTAAGTAAAATAATATGTAATAAGACTTGCACAGTGCCTACTTTTACTTTCTTCTCCCACCCAACACTTTGATATTTTTGTTGAATAAAAGACAGAGAATGGAATAGAAATGTTAATATTACCTGGCATTTTATTTTATCATGAAATTTTGTTTTTCTTTAACCTTCTTCGATTTAATTTTCCTTTCTTTTAAAACAAAAATGGATTTGGGAGTCTATTAGCATTCTTAGGATATATTCTGCAGCAGAATAGAAGTAGAACAAGCAGGGAAAAGTCAAAATAATATTTCTGTTTCTAAGGGAAGGAAGAACTAAAAGTTCTAGTGCAGTTTTGGCAAGATTGTTAAAGATGAAATATAAATTTTCAATTTTTTTTTTGTCATTTATCACCCTATCTCCTAGTTTCTTAAACTCTTTCTTTCTTTCTTTGACAAGGATAATGCAGATTTAGGTAAAGCAAGTGTAAGTCAAAAATGAACCTTTCCCACAGCTGTCAGGGCTTGGTATAATGTTCTCTAAGGTACATAGTATCTCAGAGGGGGGTAACTCACATGGAAGTCCAAAGACTCTTTTCTCCGCAGGAATTGTTTTTCAGTGAGATGCTTTGATAGTTATTTTGCTTCATTTAAATGCTCTGTCAGAATGAATGTGCCACTTCTTGTCCACACCTTGTATAACGTGTCAACCTCTGAAGCTCTGCATGCCATTGGCAAAACTAAGCAATATTTATGGCTAGTCTGCACAAGTAGGGTAGTTGAGAGAAAAAGAAATGGAGAATACAAGAAATAGGGAAAGAAAAACGAAAAGGAGAGACAAAAAGGTCATTCATGGCTTCTTAGTATATAGGAATTACTTTTTTTTTCAGAATTCTTAATAATCACGTCTGATCCGTTGTCTTAATAAATAAACAAAAATTTATTTCGGCATTTTTATTTTAAGTTATATGAAAAGAATTACTGAGTCTCTGTATGTATTATGTATAAAAAAATAACTACCAATTTGGCCTAAGCTGAAATAATTTTTACTTTGCTGTCAAAGCCATCTCCATGTTAAATAGCAACTGTGCCAGAACATAAGTTCACTTCATTTGTACAGAGCACGTCTCACATTCTTTCCCTGTTTGTGATAGACAATTTGTTTGAATTTTGACCTTTCTTGCTCTTAGAGGTATAAGTTTAGACTGATTTATTTGGATAAGATTGGATATTGCACCTGGTGTGGATAATACTAGATTACATCTTCAGGAAATTGAACTTTTTCTTTTTACCCTTTAAGACAAGCAGCTTTCTGAAATGAATATGTTGGAGACAGTGTTGACTTTAATATTTTTTATATTTTTAACTTCATTCTGCTACATAGAATCTTTTAGTTTTACTGAAAAGTAGCTTCCTGTTGCTTTAGCAAAGTAAATTATAAACTTTCTGAAACTAAATTTGTATATGCTTTTTGTAAAACTCAGGTT
>JAQZBX010106924.1:0-10707 GCA_029593785.1 Cabassous unicinctus
CAAGGACTCAAAACCCAAAAAACCCCATAACCCACGCAGTTCACAGTATACATGTACTAAGCATAAATCATGTCCTCTTATCTCTTCCCATCCCACTGAAACCTCTTCTTTGTCTCAAGTAGCCATATTAGCTGTTCTACACATTCTGCTAACCCCTTTGAGCAGAAACTTCTTTTTGGTGCTGCTTCCGCAACCTTTTTTAAAGTCTGTTTGTTTTATTTTGGCATAATATTACCAATTCTTATAAAATAAATTTCCAACTTTTATGGTACTTAATGTATTTTCTTTTGTATAATGTTGGTTTGTTCACTTTTCTCATTTTACTTGTAGAGTGTTCATTTTGTGTCTTGTCTTGACACTGTAAAAATATCAGTACCTTTTTTGTTTGATAAATTGATTTTTGCTATTTTATTAGTTTCTCTGGATCTGAGTCTATATTACCAAAGATGGAAGGCCACTAAAACCAAGGAAAGTTTCTTTCTCACAGTTACTGAATTTTGATTTGAGATTATAATTTTCCTTTTCCACCAGATACATTGCATCTCTTTCTCTCTCTGATTATGGAGAAGATTTTTATGTTTCTTTAAACACAGGACAGACAATTGCCATAATAAAATGAAGCCCTGAGTATTCATATGCAATGCACTTTGGTATCTGGAATTTATGGATAGCATTTCTAAATATTTTTGGAAAATAATATGATTCTGTCAGCTTGAGATGTATTCAGTCTTGGCTTTCTCAGTTTTTCTTGGAGTGAGAAGAGCATGATACTGTTGCCCTGAAAATAAAACAAACAGACTCAAAAAGTAGGTGCAGAGCAAGTTTATTGAGCTAAAGTTGCATTAGTGCAGGAGAATCCCCAAAGAGATTTCTGTTCAAAGTGATGAGATGGGGCAGCAGATTCTATGGCTGCTTGAAGCATTGGGGAATGGGGAGGGACAAACGGGTCAAAAATTATGATTAGTATGTGGGCTCCATGAACTATGAGGAAGATGTGAATTATGTGGACTCTGGGGTATGTGGATTGTCCCAGCTGGGTGTAATTGATGCCTAGCTCATTTATTAGCAAGAAGGTTAATGCAAGGTTGGGGATATTAGGTACAGATCAGCAGACATTGCTAGTGTCAGCCTGATAACTTTGTTATAGTTCCTTCTCCCTGGCTGGGGCCGGAGTGTTTATCAGCACAGCAAAAGATGATCAATATGTCACCCTGCTTTAGTTAGCCTCCGTTTCTTCTTATATTTCCTTGGTGAAAATGGAAGCTCAAGTAAATCAAGATGGTTAGTAAAATCATTTATCATTCCAACTTCACAATATAAACATTGCATCAGGAGAATATTCTGTGCTGCATTTGTGGCTGTGTTGTGTTTCTATATTCCTGAAAGTGTGTGTTTGTGTTTCTGTGTGTACACTTGTGCCTTCTGTCTTTCTGTGTGTATTTGTGTTGTTGTGCATTACTCTATGTGTGCATGTAAGTCTGTCTTTGTGTGTGTATGTCTGTGCTTGTATCTGTGTGTGTCTATGTCTTTCTGTCTTAGTATAAGTCTGTGTGTCTCTCATTGTGTGATTGTATGTGTTGTATGTGTCTATGTGTGTTTTCTGTGAGTGTTTCCATGAGTGTGTATGTGTGTGTATAGTAAGGTTTGCACAGTCATCAGAGCAAGAAAAGATTGAGTGCTGGGTTTCAAATTTGTATCTCAAACATCTCATGAAGGACATGAAAGTGTCCATATGTGCCCTGAGGGAAACTCTTAGTTTTGTAGCAGCAGGCTTGATAGCTCTGAAAACCAGCTGCTTACTCTCATTGTGTGAGTGGTGAATTTCAGTGCAAATTGAGTTAACAATATTCAGGGTGTCTTCTGTTAAAGTGAGGGCATACATTGGGAAAGAAAGGAATCCTGAAAATTGAGATAGGGCCATATCAGTCATGATTTCAGGGCATGATCTTTGCCAAATAAATTTGTAATAGTCTGCTCAAAGGACTGAGCCATGTGATGTTCAGTCCTCTCTGCACAATCAGCCTTCCCATTCCCAGCTGAAAAGATAAACTGTATTTCAATGGTTGTACCTGTAATAGAATGCCCTGAGCAGTTGGCTTGCAAGACACAGCTAATTACCCTCATGACCCACCACCATTACACCTCTTTTATTCCAGAGCAATAACAACCATGAAGTCCCAATAGGGCCTCAAAGAGGAGATAAAACGTCTGACCCATGATAGGTATGTTCCACACAGAAAGAACTGCATGAGTTTTCCAATGTATACGAGAGAAATCAAGAGAATATGCATGAGAATATATATGAAGGATGTGGGATAATGGTGGAAGGAAAAAAAATTTGGATTCAACTGAATATATTGATAAGGGCACACTTAGCAGAGATTCTGGACTGAGTCATGTAACTCAGGGTTAGAGTGGCTGTATCCATTTGATCATGTGATTAGCTGAAGTATGGACTTAACAGTGGCCTACAGAAAGTGAGGGTGAAATGCCAGAACTAACCTGGAATAATGTAGATGAGGGGACCAACAGGTTTAGGGAGATTTGAATGCTGAAGTGGATTCATCATATAAGACCTGTTCACACACACAAGGAATCTTCAGAAGAAACACCTTTTACCACAATTTTAAGAAATAAATTATGAGAGAAGTTCTATCAACCTTATCCCTGAAGGACCTCACTTTTTTCTATATATACGATATTAGTATGGGAAATGCTATCACTGAATTTGGATCCTTAAACACAATTGGGATGATTGGATTCCAGTTTGGCAGAAGCAAGTGGCAGCACTTGATCGCCAAAGAAAAAGTGGATGTGGCTACCATAGTGGAGAGCAGAGTCATAGTTGTTATCAGAATAGTCTGACTCACATAGATCAGTGTTACAACCTTAAGTATGGCTTTTTCCAATAGAAGGGCCCACCCAATATGGTGCTACAAAAAAAGAAACATCTTTCAGTGGGAAGGTGATTTATTGCAAGTGCACAAGCACGGAACTGAGGGAATCTTCCCAGAATCAGTTCAAAGTGAGATTGCAAGCTAGGTAATTTATAGGCAAAAAGAAGGGAGGAGATCCTAGGTAATTTCTAGGATCAAGTAATGACAGTGTAATGCATTCCTGCCATGTTGCTGATGACACTGGATTTTTTAAGGCTGTCATGTGGAGGATGTGGACAAATTTCTTACTCCTGTGTTATTTCAAATATGCCAACCTCCTGTTTTTTGTCCCATTTCACATGCTGATGAAAATTACTGTTTTACTGAGCTATCAGTTGCTTCTGGAGCCATTTCATGGTTTTGTTTTGAATGTTATCTTATTCCAGATATTCCAGGAAGTAGAACTGATAAGGTCTGGTTATTGTCCCCTAAGAACTAAGAACAAAGAATAAGCTACTAAGATTAAGTTAATGGAAATCCAGTTCAACTCGATTGGGGGAAGGTATTGGAATTTTTCAGAGCAGCTTAAGAAAAGAAATTTTTAATAAGATCATTTTCCATCTATCATATGTGGCATTGGCTAGTTGCTCTTAGGATAACCAGAAATGAAATGGTTGGGCAGTCTACTAGATTCTTATTTGATATCTATAAGCAGAAGACTTCAAGATCAAGTGAACAAAAGCCTATATTTATCACAAAAACAAATTAATGGCCTTACAATCAATTCCTAGACTTAGGACAACTTTTGGGTTGAGAACCCCTTGAATTAAACCAAGAGCAGGGCACATGTGCAAAGACCCTCCCATGATTCCAGATATTTATATTGTTAATCTTCCTTCCAACAATCCCTAAATAGACCATGGGCCTTTAACCTGGGTGATTGTGCATTGGGAAAAAGGAAATGATCGGGCATTTCAGGGATTTTCATATGTTTCTTCTGATCTGACATGAATTTCATGAGATGCAAAATATCACTGTGGTCCCTTAGTAAATATAGGGAATTATGAAGGTTAGTGTTCAATGCAGTTTTAGTTCAGATCTATCTCTACAGTGATTCCAGTGGGTTACTATCCCATTCTGTTGTTATTTCCTCAGTTCCAGAATGACTAATTGAAATACACATGCTGAGCAATGGACAGAAACCCCACTTTGGTTCCCTGACCTGTGCAATTGGGGCTATTACGGTAGGAAAGGCCAAGTGGGAGCCACGAGAACTGCCCTTAACCAGGAAAATAGTGAAACAAAGTAATAGTGGATTCTGGGAGGGATTGCAGAGATTAATGCCACCATCAAAGATTTGAAGGATGCAGAGGCAGTGATTCCTACCACATCACCTTCATTTCTCTCATAGGGTTGTGCAGAAAACAGTTGGATCTTGGAGAATGACAGTGGATTTTCATGAACTTAACCACGTGCTGACTCCAAATGTAGCTGCTGTTCCAGAAGTGGAATCATTGCTTTAGGAAATCAGCACACCCACTGGTAATTAGAGTAGCAGTCTGAATTATGTACTCCAGAAAAAAACTTGTTCTTAATCTTAATCCATTCTTGTGAGTGTGAACCTCTATAAATAGGAGCTTTGAGGATGCTAATTTTAGTGAAAATGTAGCCAACTGAATCAGAAATGGTCATAATACTATTACTGGAAGCCATAAAGAGGCCACAGAGAGAAATCCTCAAGAAAAGGCTGCAAGGAAAAGGAACCTAGAAAAGAAAGGAGATGATGTCATCATATGTACTGACATTTGAGAGACAAACCAAGGACCCAAGGATTGCTATTAGCCAGCCGCAGAACAGTCTTCAAGGACAAAGTATCTCCTTGCTGACCAGTCTCATAACCTAAAAAGTGTTAGCCAATAAATTCCTATTGTTACAGTCAACCCATTGCATAGTTTTAGAAGTTGGAAACTGACACATCCATAGTATACAGTGATTGATCTTGCAAATTCTTTATTTTGTTACCAATTAGTAAAGATCACCAGAAATAATCTGCCTTCAGTTGGCAATGCCATTAAGAAATACACTTTCACTGGCCTACCTCAGGTCTATATCAACTATCCAGGTTTATTTCATAATCAATCCTAGGTATCTTGATCACCATTTCCTTCCAAAAGTCCTCACACTATTCCATTCTGTTGATGACATTATGCTGATGAGACCTGGTGAGCAAGAAGTAGCAACTACTCTAGACATACTGATCAGGCACTTGCATGTCAGAGGGTGGCAGGAGAAAATCAACAAAAACTCAAGGATGTCAGTGAAATCTAGGCATCCCGAGGTGCAGATCATTTCTAGATATCCCCTCTAAGATGAAGATCTGGATCTTCCTAAACTTAAATGGAGGCACAACACATATTTGTATTCTTTGGATTTTGGAGGGAACATATTCCCCATTTGGGTGTGGAATTCCAGCCCATTTACCAAATGACCTGAAGAGCTGCTAGTTTTTACAGGTGACCTGGACAAGTGGAGGCTCTTCAACAGTTCAGGTTGCAGTTAAATTTGCTCTGACACTTGGACCTTATGATCCAAGAGATCCAATTATGGTTAATGTTTCAGTGGCAAATAGAGGGGCTGTCTGGAGCTTTTGGCATAACCCTAAGGGAAATTTACAATGCAGACACTTAGGAATTTATAACAAAGCCCTGTCATTCTCTGTAGATATCGTCTTTCCTTTTAAGAAACATCTTTTGCCCTATTAATGGGTCTTTGTAGACGTCAAATGCTTGCTTAACCATGGGCCACCAAGTTGTCATGAGAACTTAGTTGACTATCATGAGCTGATTTATTTTCTCAACCACCAAGCCATAAAACTGGATATGCACAGCAGCACAGTATCATAAAGTGAACTAGATTTATAAGAGATCTGCCTCATGTTGACCCTGAAGGCACAGGTAAGTTGTAGGAGGAAGTGACCCAAATGCCAAGGCTTGCACTCACGCCTGCCTCATTGTTTTCTGTTTCCCAGGCAGCAGCAATGACTTCAGGGGTTGATCCCCATGATGAGTTGACTAAAGAAGGAAAATTTGGGTCTCAAAATGAAATATTTCTGCATGATATACAGGTACCATCTGTAAGTGGACAGCTCAGCACTATATCTCCTTTCTAGGATATCCCTGAAGGACAGTGGTGAAAGCAATTTCTTAGACTGGGCAGTACTTAGAGCAGTGCACCTGGTTATATATTTTGTTTGAAAGGAGAAATAGCCACAAGTGTATTTGTATACTTTTTCATAGGCTCTGGCCCATGATTTGGCTGGATGATCAGAAATTTGGAATTAACATGAATGGAAAACTGTTGAGAAAGATGTATTGGGAAAAGTTTTCTGTATAGACCTTCCTGAATGGATAAAAACAGGAAGATATTTGTGTCCCATATGAATGCTCACCAGAGGATGACTTTAGCATAGGAGGATTTTAATATTCAAGTGAATAAGATGACTGAATCTGTGGTTACCATTGGCCTTTTTCACCAGCCACTCCTGTCATTGTTTAATGGGCTCATGAACAAAATGGCCAAGGTAGTAGGAATGGATTTTATACATGAGCTCAGCAACCATGACTTACCCTCACCAAAGCCTACCTGGCTATGGCCACTACTGAGAGTTCAATCTGCCAGCAGCAGAACCAACACTCATTCCATAATATGGCATGATTCCCCAAAGGTGATCAGCCTGTTACCTAGTGGCAGGTTCTTTATATTAGAATATTTTCATAACGGATGAGGCTGCATTTTATTTCTTACAGGAATAATACCCTACTCTGGATATGGATCTGTTTTCCTTGCAGGCAATGTTTCTGTGAAACTACCATCTATGGACTTACAGTATGCTTTATCCAATGTCATGGTATCCATGGCAGTTTGAGATTATTTTAGTAAATCCCAAAAATAGGAAGATTATGTTTGCAAACTAATATATTCCTCTGGGTATGATACCCTTTGATTGCATCAAATTCAGCTGAGTAGTCTTTGCTTATATTATCAGTTAGGATTAGGGCTTTGATTCATCTAATTCAGAGAGTGTGACTCACGCTGAGTCCCTGCCCCTTTCTTGGTTCTGATAAAAAGGGACTCACAGAGACTTACAGACATGGAAGAGAGAACTCAGTCATTTTGATCCAGCCATGTGACAGAAAGAAGGCTCAAACAGCTCAAGTCCCAGGCAGAGATGGGCTATTTGCCTGACAGCTTACATCTGACATTGGGAAGAGAGCCAAGACTTACATAAGAAGCCCTAAGAGACAAGCCCTATGCCAGCCTGCAATTGGAATTAGGGAGAAGCTGGGCACATGGAGCCTCAAGAGGAACTGGAAGCCTGGAGAGGAAGGCAGAGACCAGCAGAGATCACCTGCCATCTTGCTTCAACACATAGCAGCTGACTTTGGTGAGAAAGAACCTGTTATGTTACCTTGAGTTGGATTTTCCACAGCCTTGAGACTGTAAGCTTTTACCAAAAAATAAATAACCTTTATAAAATCCAAGAAGTTTCTGGTACTTTGCATTGGCACCCCTTTGTTGCACTGATACATTATCTCACCCAGCATTGCTTCTGATCAAGGAACCCACTTATCAACACAGGGAATATGGGAATGAGTGCATGTTCATGGAATTCACGGAACTTGCAATATTCCCCACCATGTGGATGTCTCTGGATTGGTAATCAATGGAATGGCCTTTGGAAGACTCAATTATTCTAGTAGCTGTGTGACAATACTTTCCAGTGCTGTGGCAGTGTTTGTCAGGAGGCTGCATATGCTCTAAATCAGCATCCACTCTGTTTTACTGCTTATCCCATAGCCAGGATTCATGGGTCCAGGAATCAAGGTATGGAAATGGGAGCAGGAACACTCATTATTACTCCTGGTTATTCATTAGAAAACTTTTGCTTCCTGTATCTTCAGCCTTATGCTTTGCTAGTGAAAAGGTCTTATTTTTAAAAGGAAGAATGCTCACATGAGGAAACTCAACATTGTTTCCATTGAACTGGAAAGGAAGATTATCAATGGACCACTTGTGGCTCTCATGAATTTGAATCAACAGAAAAAGAAAGAATAATCTGTACTGGCTTCAGTGAATGATCCTGATTATGAAATGGATCTAGAACTACTACTATGCAATGTAGGTAAAGAAGATTTTGCCTGGAATACAAGAGATCCCTCAGGACATCTGTTAATACTGCTATGCCCTATGATTAAAATCAATGGAAAATTGCAAAAACCCAACCCAGGCACACTACTAATACCCCCGATCTCTCAGAAGTGAAGAATCAGGTCACCACACCAGAAAATTGTCATGACTAGATGAGGAACTTGCTGAGGGTACAATTACTATGGGATAGGTAGAGGAAGAGGTAGTTTTAAATATGAGCTAAGACCACATAACCAGTTACAGAAATAAGGAGTGGGATAGTTATTTCTTCCTTGCCTTGTTATGAGTGTGTTGGTTTATACACATAAACAAAATATTTTTGTTTTTTCTCCTCCCTTCTTCCTATGTCATGTAAAAGAAATTGTTTTAAATTTATGTTATAGCATTTAAGTTATAAGATATCAAGGAAAATAATTAATATTACCCATGTACTTCCTCTTCTGGGGAAACTGTTAGTGTATTTCTGGTAGTGTGTAGGGCAGTTGAATTATGTTATGTGAAAGTTATGACTTTGTTTAGAAATTAAGTATCATTTAAGATGTGTAGGGAGAAAAAGTTTACTAGTTGTGGATTGTGATGGTTGATTTCATTTGTCAACTTGGCTGGATTGTGTATCCAGTACTTTGGGCAAGAAAGCATTGGCCTGATTTTTACTGTGAGGGTATTTCATAAGTAGATATAAATTAATATTCAGCTTGATTTAATTTGGCTGATTACATCTACAATTATCAATGGAATTCATCTTCAGCAATTACAGAAGTCTCCTCATCCAGTCAGTTGGAGTCTTAAAGGAAACATTGAGTATTTCATTAGTCAAAATGAAGAATTTCTATCTCTATTTCAGGTATCCATCTTCTCCTGGGGATTTCATCATCACTTTCATGGGAATTCCCATTGTGCAGATGCTGTGGGGAAATTCCATTCTAACTTCACTGAGTTTCTAATTCCTTGTTGTCTTCCCTTTGGAATTTGTACTCATTAATCTCGTGCTCTCATGAACCAATTCTTATGACCAATTATTTGATATTTACATAAATATTTATGTATATGTATATTCTATCTATCTATCTATCTATCTATCTATCTATCTATCCATTTATCTATCTATCTCCCTACAGCTAGTTTCATTTCTCTGGGGAACTTTGACTAATACATCTTTGCAAATAGCTTAATAATGTGCAAATATTGTGGCATGTAGATAAAGGACTCCCTATGTCTCGATATTTCATCATTGGGAGCCACCTTGCTCTTAACCTTCTCTGACACCATCTCTCATCCCATTCCCTTTTACTCATCCCCTGCCACTCTGTCTTCATTGTTGACCTCGATCATCCAATGAAACCCTTTCCATAGGGCCTTTGCCCTGGACAGTTCTTCTGGTGGTCATAAATGTCTGATAACATTGTGTATCCTGGCATCTGTGTCTTGAAGACTTTCTTAAAACATTTTCCCATCTACCAGCCTTGCTGGGACATTGAGTATCCCTTTTGAAACTCTCAATTTTACCTGTTTTCATTTATCTTAGCAGGGTTCAGCATGTGACATGTTATATTGGTGTGATTTTATTTGCTTATTTTATTTTTCCATCATCAGATTGCAGTTAACTTTTGCTTTCATCACATTATTACCACTGCTTATTCAGTGTCTGCAGAAGAGTGGGACTAAATATTCATTCCACAAATGAATGAAGGAATTTCCTTAAAAATCCTACAATGCATGACAGATTGGGAAATATTTTGAAAGTAGAAGAGCATTTCATATTTAGAAATGACACTCTCTGATTAGATTTGATAAATAAATCCAAAATTACATTATGGACTACATAATATTCATTATAGATAGGTTACTAATGGTTGTGTTTTTGAAAATTTGTCATATTCTTTCTCTTTTCCTGGATAGTCACATAAAACACATGGAACAAGGAAATGATGCAAGAATTTCTGAATTTCTCCTTTGGGAATTTTCAAGGAAACCAGAATTGCAGTCCTTCTTTTATAACCTCATTCTGTTCATGACACTGACCACCATCTTTGGGAACCTGTTCATCATACTGACCACCAAAACTGACTCTCACCTCCACACAATCATGTACTTACTTCCTTTCGAAACTGTCACTTTGAAACATCTGTTTTACCTCCACCACTGTCACAAAGATGTTGGTGAACATACAAAGATCAGAGTCATAATATATGAAGGTTACCTCATGACGATTTAATTTTTCTTACTCTTTGGAGGGGTGGATGACTTTGTTTTGGCTGTGGCGGCCATCAATGGAGGTGCTTAGCTCTCGGAAGAGGACTAAGCACTTCAGGACTTGGGGCCTCTTTCACCCTGGTTATAATCTTAATCATAATAGTGATATCTTTCCTTTTTAAATTGTTTACCTGTAAAAACATGCTCCTGGCTTATGCTGTGATTGGTACTGCTGGGTGCAAGGCAAAGCACTGCAAAGGAGGGCCAAAACGGTATGGAACTACTGTTGGACTCCTTAAGAAATATGCCTCATCGGGCGCTGGACTGGTTAGTCAATGACGGGCAACTGGACCCCTTTTGCGATAAGCACTCTGGACAACCTAAGACAGGAACCTAGCCGATTGGTGCCAAAGGGCCCTGGCCCAATTGC
>JAQZBX010106925.1:0-10706 GCA_029593785.1 Cabassous unicinctus
TATACAGTATGTTTCCATTTATATTTAATAGTAAAACAGAAAAAATAAAATTAAACCTAATCATTATTCAGGAAGTTTCTCACATCAGTGATTATCAGATCCTGAGTATGCAGGAAACAGCCTATTGGGAAAGAGATAAAAAAATAAATTGATGAGGAAGAAGTGGTGATGAAAGAGTTCTATATCTAAATTATGCTTCAGGGTTTATTATAGGTGTACACATTTGTGAAAACACATTGATTTGTAGTAAAAATTGATACATTTAATTGCATGGGGTACTATTTTAATAAGATTAATTTTAAAAGTCTTATGACGTGGTGTTACTATTCTCAAACAAGTAAGAATATTAAGGAACAAAGAAATTGTCCCCTAACCAAATTACATACAGCAAACTTAAGAATCAAGATTCAAATTCATGTGTAACACATTATCTATATAGGACATTGACTCCCCCAGAAAACAGTAATTTGTGTATAAATGAATGTGTCCATGCTTTGTTTGCTTTAGTCTATATAAGAAAAATATGCTCTGACCATTACCCCCAAACTGTCAAATTGTTTCTCTTCTATATGCTTTCTCCCATAACTTATAAACAGAGAAACTTTCAATTCTAGATTTTCCTTTAAAACTCTAAATTGCTATATTTTATGTAGTCTAAGAAGTACAGTTTTTCTTCACATGTCAATATTTATGAAATCAGGATGTGCCTTACAATCATTGTTGTCCAAGCAACTGTCATGATGAAGCTGTCATTTTGGTAGTGTGCCCATTAAAATTTACAGAATGAAATTTTGTTTTTAATTACAGAATAGTACTGGCTCTGAACTATTTTTCCAACAAGAAACAACTATAAAATTGGACCAAATTGTAGGGAATCTGTCATTAGTCATTAACATCTGCATCACGGGAGTGAGCTGCCTGAGAAAAGGGATCAAACAAGGTGTCCCATACATAGAAGACAGCAATTCTGTTGTTGAAAGGAGAACAGAGATATTTTGGGTGCAGGATATGACAAGGTATTGGATTTCAGATGCAGATAGCATGGAGATACTTTATCAATAATCCAAGCATCCAGTTGAGACAGCATTAAGGTCACATTTTAGGAGCAAGACCCCCCCCAGAATAAGGGCTACTCTACATATGCTCCAACAAAACCTAAAATCTACCTTCCATGGGGACAAAGTGAGCCACCAGAAGAAAATTTATGCCCAAATAAAAGTCAACATTCCTTTAATGAAGGCAACATAATTCCAGATAATATACATTATATCATCCACAATTTCCTGCTTACAATAACACATTCTAAACACGTAAAAAAAGAAACAGAAAATCTGTAAACAGTAATAAAAAATAAATGTAGACAATATAACCAAATGTCAAGATGATCCAGGTGTAGGAATTAGCAGAGAAAGGATTCTAACACAGCTATTATAAATATGTTAAGGACATATAGGAAAACATGTTTTTCGTAGTTTTATAATTGAAAAGATGAAGAATACCAGTGGAAACATAGAAAAAAGACTACAGAAAAATTCTAAAACTGAGCAAAGCCCATATATGAACTGAAAAATTCACTAGAGGGACTAAATATCAAATTATAGACAGAAGAAGAATGGGTCATGGAGTTAGTAGACGACTTCATAGAAATTGTCCAAAGTGAAAAATAGAAAGAAAAGAGAGTGAAAAACTTCAAATTCGTTAACATATACATTATGGGTATAGAAAAAAAAAAACAGAAAACTTTATCAAATTAGTGAAAACATCAACTTAACAATAAAAATATTCAACAAGTCCCAAGCAAGTTAAAAACAAGGGAAGATCTATCTAGATGAATAATATTCAAATTACTGGAAAAAGATGGTAAAGAGATCATTTGGGGGAAATATTACTTAGACACAAGAGAACAGTGACCCAAATGATGGTTGACTTCATATCACAAACAAATGTAGTCAGAAGTCAGTAGATTAGCATTTTGCTTTCTTTTGTTTTGGTCTGTTTGATTTCTTTTTTCTTTTTGTTTGATATGGTGAACTAATATTTTTAAGTGCTTTAAAAACTTAGAAAAGGAAAAAAATAAATCAACCCGGAATTTTATACCCAGTGAAAATATTCATTAAGAAAATATTTAAAACTGAGATATCATCCAATAAAGGAATGATGACTTAATTTGTTGCCAGTGGACTTGCCCTATAGGAAACAAAGTGCTATAGCAGAATGATATCAGATGTAAACTTGCAACTACAGGAAGAAATGAAGATTGTTAAACATGGTAAATTTTGGGGTAGATATAAAACTATTATTTTTCTTTCTTTTTAATTCCTTAACAGACAAGAACCTGTGTCCAGAAAAAATAATCTTAATTTACTATAGGCTTTAAAAGGTATGTGTAATTAAAACATACCAAAAACAATGCAAAGGGTAGGAGGTGATATATACTTATACTATAGTAGTAAAGCATAAACATGAAATATGAAATGGTAAATTGTGAAGTATAAGTACACTTTGATCAGTTAATGTATATGTTAATCCTTAGAGAAGACATAAAAATTATCAAAATTGTTGTAGTTAAAAAATAAAGGAAACCAAATGGAATATTAAAAATTATTAAATTCAGACAAAAGATGTCAGAAAAAGTGGAAAACAGAAACAGAAGAACAAAAAAGAATTGAGAGAAAGAGAGAGAAAATAAATAGGAAGTTGGTGTATTTATATCAATATACCAATATAGCAATAATTATATTGTGTAAATAATTAAATCCATTAATTAAAAGTAATATTTCTAGACTGCAAAAATTAAAAACAGCTGTATGTTAACAAGTAATGCAGTTTAAAAATACAAAAAATGCAGGTATAAATACAAAAATACAAAATACAAAATAAAAAGGATGGAAAATGATATATTGTGCAAGAAATAAGATTTAAAAATATAGTATAGCTATGTAAGTATCAATGAAAATACTCTTAATGAGAACAAGCATTACCAGAAATAAAGAGGATTATTTAGTGAAAAGGGGTTCATTCAACAGGGAGATATAAAAATCCTAAATATGTATAATTAATGACAGATCTTGAAATTTAATGAATAAAAACTAAGAGCAATTAGTAGAAAAATGAACATAGCCACAGTTGAAGATCTTAACAATTTACTAACTTTTGAAAAAAGTAGATTATAAATCAGTAAGGAAATAGACTATATGAATAGTAATATAAATGAATTTTACTTAACTGACATTTACCAAATGACACCTAATAACTACAGAATGTGCATTCCTTTCAAATATACATGGAATATTCACTATTATAGACCATATGCTGATACATAAAACTAGTCTCAAAAAAATTTTTAATAAGAAACATGTTCTCTGTCAACAATGGAATTACATTAGAAAACAATAAGTATAAAGTCCCCAAATATATGGCAATTTATCACAATTTTCTAAATAACTCAAAGGGTTGAAGAATTAAATCACTAGAGAAATAAGAATATACACAAGTGGAATGATAAAAATAAAGTATCTTAATTAGCAACTAGCAGTTAATACAGTGTTGTGGGGATGTATAGCTTTAAACATTTATATAAGAAAAAAATCTAAAATAATTATCCAAAATTTCATTTTGAAAAATTAAAAAAGAAGATAACAGTAAACCTCAGTAGGGTAGAAAAAAGGAAGTTAGAACAGAAGTCAATTAAATAGAAAACATATACAATGAAAAAAACATTAAAAAATGATTCTTTGAAAAGATTCATTATGTTTTAAAAATATTTTATCAAACTAATCAGCAAAATAAAAAATAAGAGAAAACACAAATTTGAAAAGATAGTATAGACATTTAAAGGACAATAGGACATATAAAAAAGCCTTATATGAATACATTTGTCAGCATAAATAGACAAATTCTTTGAAACACGACAAAAATGATCCAAACACACATAAAAAATTGTAGAAAATATGAACATTTAAAATTAAATTCAAAATAAAAATTTTCCAAAATGGAAATTCCAGACCATGATGATTTCAATGAAAATTCTAACAAATATTTAATGAACAAATAGCACTCTCTTTATCAAACCCTTTCAGAAAATAGAGGAAGTAGTCACTTCTCAACTCATTTTATGAAACCAGCATAATCTTATTAATACAACCAGACAATGAGTGTATTAAAAAAGAAAATTATACAGCAGTTCTCTCCCTTCAGTATAAATGAAAAAAATCTTAATTATATTTCACCAAATTGAATTCATCAATAGATAGGATAAAACAACATTGGAAAATGATTTAATCTCAGGAATGCAATAAATGTTTAACATAATTCACCACATTAACAGAATAAAGGAGAATATCCTAAGATGATTTCAAAAGATGCAGAAAACATTTCACAAAATTCAGCAAACATTAATGTTGAAATTTTCAGCAAAGAAAGAAAAGAAACAAACTTGCTCCATTGGATTAAGGACATGTATGAAAAACCTACAGCTAATGTCATCCTACCTAGTGATGTGTTAGATATGCACCACCTTCACCACCAAGATGGGGACAATACATGGCTATCTGATCACATGACTTTTATTCAAAACTGTACTATCATTCTAAGCCAATGCAAAAAGCAAATGAAGAGGAATAAAATTCATAAATATTGGAAAGAAGAAGTAAAATATGCCTTAATTCCCTTAGGGCATGAAGTAAATTTTAGGGAATATATAAAGGAAACAAGCAAAAATCCAACTAGAATTAATGAGAGAACTTGACAAGATTGCAGGGAAGAAGGTCAGTATTTACAATTCAATTACTATATACTGTAGCAACATATATATATATGTTCTGTATATATATACTTAATAGAAAATTGAGGCATAAGTTTCCTCATGACACATTTCACTTGTTTTCTGAGATCCAGCTTTACTGTATGCCTTGGATGATATGAGAGTTACTGTATGCTCATAAAAAAAAAAAACACAAAAAAACAAAAAAACCTTGTTTCGTGTTCCTTTGTTTGTTTTATTTTTAAAGAAGCCTTAGATTACATAAAAGTTACATAAAAAGTGCAAGGTATTCCTATATGTCCTATCCCCTCTCCCTCCCACATGTTTCCACATTAACAAAATCTTTCATTAGTGTGGTATATTTATTAAAATTGATAAACACATATTGAAGTATTGCTATTAACCTTGGACTATAGTTTACATTATACTTTGCAACCTGTCCCACACAATTTCTTAGGTTATGACAAAATATATAATGGGCCTGTATCCATCATTGTAATGTCATGCAGGACACTTCCAATGTTCCAAAAAATGCTCCCATATTACACCTATTCTTACCTCTCCCTCCCCTCAGAACCTCTGGTGGCCACTGCCTTTATATTAATGATAAAAGTTCTTCCATTGCTAGAATAATAATAAGTCTATAATAAAATAAAAATAATTCTACTTTGGTCCATTGTTCATTCCCTAATCTTGAGGATTTTGACATGGTGACGCCCACTCTGTTTCTGATTGAGAGGGGGCTTAGATCCCATGGGGCAGACAGATGGGCCTATCTTGCTTGCAGTTGCAGACTCTCTGTCCTTGGGATGGGTGTTGTCCATCATCATCTCCTTCTTAGTTTCCCTGGGTTAGTCCAATGAACTGGAGGGTAGGTGTTGCAGCTCTGCTGAGATTCAGGGCTTTACTGCCACATGAATGGTTCAAAGATTTAAGTCTCTGGAACACATATTTCACAAGTATAGTGCTAATTATAGGTTCAAATAAAAGGGTCAGAAGAGTGAAGTGTAGAGAAACTATAAATGAGTCCAACTCCATCACATGGGAGAGCATAAATTCCAAAATAAGGCCCACTGACAGGGTGTCAAATTCCTGAACTTGATTTTTCTGCTTGTAGTGTCTGGATGGCTCTAGAGCCTACTCTGTGAGGCATTGTTTACTGTGGCAGTCAATGAGATCCTGCTGAGATGTGCATAAGTGTAATCTCTGGAATAACCTCTGGACTCACTTTGAAATCTCTTAGCCATAAAAATTCATGTGCATTTAATAGTTCACCCTTTTGGTCAAGGTATTTTTCCAGATGTATTGCTAATTGATGATTGGTAATAATCACTCAGGGCCAGGAATACTCATCCCTGGGAGTCATATCCCATGCTGGGAGTGGGTGTGGGGCGGGGAGGAGAAGGTAGTGAGTTTATATGCTGACTTTGGCTTAGAGAGAGGCCACATTTGTGGAACAAGGAGGGAGACTTTCAGGAGGTAACTCTTAGGCAATATATAATACTAGACTAAGTTTCAATTTCACAAGAAAAGGTTCATAAGTACAGTAATCAATATCAAGGACCTGGCATAATGGTCTCTCTTCCTTCACCTTTGTACTCAGGAGATTCTTACTATACTATTAGATAATATAGCAGAGCTGCCCAGGATGGGATTTCGATATTCTTTCAGTTCTTGTGTGGGTCTCCACCTTCCAAGACAACACAAATGAACACTTGAACAGGTATACCCATCCCTATACATCCCCACATCTCCAACGCCCCACACCAGTGATCCTCTCCTGACTCAATTGTGACCCTTCTGTGACCCAAAACCTCTCCAAAAATGAAGCCAACAAAATAACTAAAGAAAATGAATAAGAAAATGAAATAATAATAAAAGTTGTTAGAAAAAAAGAAAAAAATTTGCAATGATATTAAAAATTTTTAAACATTATATCTTTCATCACTTTACGATGTGTTGTTTTATATGTACAGTGACATTTTCTTCCATATATTCCCCATGTCTTATTTTTTTTTCATTTTTTCTTTAAGGAACCTTTAGTTTAAAGAGAAGTCACATAGAAAATATAGGGTATTCCCATATACCCAATATCCTCCCCCTTTAACACTCTCCCCTATTAATAACATTTTACATGCTGACAGACATTTGTTAAAATTGATGTAAAAATACTGACACTTTCTACTAACCTTGGTCAATGGTTTACATTATGGTTTACATTTTGAACAGTACATGTTTATATGTTTTGATGAAATTTAAAATGGCCTTTATCTATTATTGCAAGATCATGCAGAACTATTCTAATGCCCTAAAATTGCCCTATGTTCCATCTATTCTATTCTTCCTTGCCCCCTCCCCTGGGAACCTATGGTAACCACTAAGTTTCAGTTTTTGAAGAATAAAATACATAGTTACTTGCAATAATATTGAGGACTTGACATATTGGTCTGTTCTCTTTTATTAGGCACTGCTTATATTCTCAAAGGATTCTTACCCCTCTAATTGAGAATGTAGCAGTACTCCCCAGGATGGGAGTTCAATATTTTCTTGTTTATTGTGTGCATATCCACCCACTGATATAATACACTAGGCAACATGAACACTTACATATTCCATAGAAGCATGCATCAGGCTCACCCTATCCTGTATATTCCCTCACACCCAACACCCTACACCAGTAATTCTCCCCTGCCATATTGGCCAAAAGAACATTCCCAACATTGTAGTTTTAACCACAGACCTGCAAATCCCAAGAGTTCACCCACTTCTTCCCCTGATCCTCCCCCCAGTTCCATGTATAATCCAACCAAACCCACCCACCCTACTCCCCCTCACAGACCAGCACTGCTGAACAAAATAGCATAACTGCACCATACTTATGCCCATCAACTGCCCAGGAACACCTTTCCAACTTATCATAGATTATGCCCATATGGGCATTAGCTCACCACCTTCTACTCCCTTTCTATCTCCTGATAACTTATCTTCCAGACTTTATCTCTGTGAGCCAGCACAATTTGCTTATGTCATATCTGTGAGGTCATATAATATTTGTCCTCCAGAGTTTGGCTTATTTCACTCAACATAAGTTCTTCAAGATTAATCCATGTTATCCTGTGTGTCAATACTGCATTCCTTCTTACAGCTGAGTAACATTTCATTGTATGTATATACCACAGTTTACTTATCCATTCATCTGTTGATGAACATTTGGGTTGCTTCCAACTTTTGACAATAGTGTATAGTGATGCTCTAATATTGGTGTGCATATATATGTTCATGTCCCTGCTTTCAATTCTTCCACGTATACCCAGCAATGGGATTATTGGATCATATGGCATTTCTATAGTCAGCTTCCCAAGGAATTGTCCCCCACAATATCTGCACCATTCTACATTCCCACCAGAAGTGGATAAAGGTTTCCTTTCCTCCACATCCTCTCCAATACCTGTAGTCCTCTGTTTTTCTACTAGCCACCAGTTTAACAGGTGTAAGATGCTATCTCATTGTAGTTTTGATTTGCATTTCCTTAACAGCTAGTGATGTTGAACATCTTCTCATGTACTTTTAAGCCATTTGTATTTCTTCTTTGGAGAAGGGTCTATTCAAATCTATTGCCCATTTTTTAAATGGGTTGTTTTTTTATTTTTGAGATATAGGATTTCTTTCTATATGCTGGATATTAGGCCCCTATCAGATAGGTGGTTCTTAAATATTTTCTCCCATTGAGTAGTTTGCCTTTTCACTTTCTTGACAAACTCCTTTGAAGCACAAAAGTTTTTAATTTTGAGGATGCCCCATTTATCTATTTTTATCTTTCATTATTGCTCATGCTTTGGGTGTAAAATTTATAAAACTATTTCCTACTACAAGACCTTGTAGATATTTCCTTACCTTATCTTCTAGGAACTTTATGTTCTTGGCTCTTATAGTTAGATCTTTGATCCATCTTGAGTTAATTTTTGTATAGGGCATGAGATAGTAATCTTCTCTCATTCTTTTGGATATGGATATCCAGTTCTTCAACACCATTTGTTAAAGAGGCCATTCTCTCCCAGTTGTGGGTTTGATGGCCTTGTCGAATATCACTTTATTGGTTTAAGGGGATTTTGTCACTTGTCAAAAAGTAAGAGACCTTCCTAGTACAGTTATTTTATGTTTAACTTAGTATACATTTATGTACTTAAATTATTTTTCACTTTTCATTCTTTAATGGTGGAATAGTAGGCTGTATTGTCTAAAAAAGGAACTTAGGAAATAATCAGTATATGGAAGGAACAGAGAAGATTAGTATTTTGGAGAGTAGAAAATCATTTATTTACCCTTTAAAACATCAATTATGCACTATACTGAAAGCAAAACTATTTTGCTTACTTGCAAGAACTTACAGGCCAAAGCAATTTCATTCCCTCCCTCAGATTAAATCTTCCCACTAATGACACATATAAACAATCATATCTCTCTAGGTCTATCTTCAGGAAGGAAAGAATTAATATTATTTAACTTAGCATAATCAGGAATAAAAGCAATATTAATAAAAAGATGGTACTCTATTTGTTAGGGCCCATTGCCCCTTCAAATACGGTATTTCCTCACCTTTCAATTTTAGTCCTTCCTATCACATCACCTTATTTTACTTTTTTCAAATGAAGGTGAGAGAGAAAATATTCTCCCTAGGCTGGAGGGTAAGATAGAAGAGGTGGGTTCCTGAAGCTCATTGGTCCAGATCCACAAACACAATTCTAGGAAAAGGATGATCATTCTCTCACCCCCTGTAGAAGTCTGATATTTTTTATGAACTCCAAAAATATATATTGGATTATGTTTGTGAACTGATCTGTTCCTCCGGCATGATAGATTGGGTTGGATTCAGAGGCTTCACTTTTACTTGATTAAATAATGATTAAGGTTTGATTGGGCCATGTCAGTAGGATTTCCCCCTTGAGGGGGCAGGGACTCACAGAGAAAACGACATGGAAAAGAACACAGAGTTTGGAGTTTTTCATTTTGGAACACTGGGAAGTAAACACACAGAGAAGCACATATGTGAGGAAAGAGAGAAGGGCAGAGGCCCAGGAAGAGATACCAGCCATTTGCCTGACAGTTTACAGCTGTACTTGTGGAGCATGCAGAGCAGCTGAGCCCAGAGAGAAATGAGCCTCGGGAGAGAGAGGAAACTTATCCCAGCCTGCAGCTGATATTGGAAGAAGATGGGACCACAGAGCCTTCAGAGGAAGAGGGAGGCTGAACTCTCACAGACATCAGCAGCCATCTTGCTCCAACACGTGGCAACAGACTTTGGTGAGGGAAGTAACTACATTTTATGGACTGGTTAATGGTAAGCTTCTACCCAAAATAAATACAATTTATAAAACCCAACAGATTTCTGGTACTTTGCATCAACACACCTTTAGCTGACAAATATACTCCCTCTATTCCCGTTGCTTCCACCAATAATATACAAGTACTTTCTTAAGAAAGAGGAAACTACTATCATGAACAATAGTTTCAGCTTTTACACAGAAGTCAGGAAAGATGTCATACTTAAAAATCCTCAAGACGGATTGAGAATAAAGGATATTCAAGGAACTGAACAGAGAAAATTGTTAAACTATTTATATTAGTAAACAATCAGAGCACACCACGGAATACCATTGGAAATTGTGACCTAGAGCAGTGCTTCTCAAACATTAGTAAACTTAAAAATCACCTGGGGGTTTGATTAAAATATAGATTTTCATACAGACATCTGAATGCAGAGAGTGATTATGCATTTCTAACAAGCTCCAAGGAAATGCTGATATTGCATGTTCATGGATCACATGTTGGGGAATGAACCTAGATTTACAATTTAAGCTCCTCATTCCCTGGACATTGCCTTTATTCTGAGACACAAGTGACATATCCATAGAGAACACCAAATTTCATTATCAGAATGGAAAGA
>JAQZBX010106926.1:0-10703 GCA_029593785.1 Cabassous unicinctus
TGAAGACCTTATGTTGAGTGAAGCAAGCCAGGCATTGAAGGACAAATATTACATGATCTCCCTGATATTATTTAAGCAATTTGAACAGACTAACAAAGCTAAAGTCTGCAAGACTGGTTTACAGGAGGCAGAAAGAGAGGAGAAAGTTGTGATTCAATGCCCATATGGGCAAAATCTATGATAAGGTGGAAGGGTGTAGTTGTGCAATGGGTGACAGTGGTGAAGTAATGCTACTGGGCTGGTCAGTGATGGTTTGTAAGTTGGGTAGGGTGGGAAGGGTGGGTTAAACTGTCCATGGATTTGGGGAGAAGGTTGTGGGAGGGAGGAGGTGAACTCTGGGGATTTGTGGATATGTGGTTGAAACTACAATGTTGTGAACCTGGATCTCAAGGGGAGAGGGAGGGAGGAATAAAATAAAAGGAACACGAGACATTTTTGGGGTGATGGAATTGTTCTACATAAACTTGCAAGGATGGATACAAAATACAAAAAACTTTATTAAAATCTGCAAAAGTGTATGATCCAAAAATGTAAACCACAATATAAATCATTGACTATGGTAGTAGCAAACTTTTAATATTTGTACATCAATTTTTAAAATGTACCATCCACATGTAAAATGTTATTAATAAGGGAAAGGGGAAAAGGTAGAGGACATTGGGTATATGGGAATCACCTCTATTCTGTATGTGACTTTTCTGTAACCTAAAGCTTCTTTGAACAAAATGAAAAAAAAAAAAAAAGACTCTGGGTAAATAAAAGGAAACAATTGTTACTGTCCATAAAAGACAACAGATTTTACAGTGATGAAAGTCATAATGTTAATTTTTTAAATTTTGTATTTTTTATATTTTTTTATTTTTGTTTTTTTCATTATTTCAAATTTTTAAAAATTTTGAATTTTATTCATTATTTAAAAAAACATCATTATTATATCATTTTCCTATTAATTGTATTTGGCTTTTTTGTTGGTTTTAATTTTGAAGAAGTTTTGGATCACAGAAGGGTTACAACTTTGGCAGGGGAGGATCATTGGTGCAGGGTGTCAGAGAGGGGGGATGCATTGGAGGAGGTACACCTGGGGTATACCTATAAGGCATATGAATATGTTCAAGTGTTCATGAGGCATTGTTACCATGGGATAAGATCCACACAATAACCAAAGAAATATCAAATTCCCATCCTGGGGTGCTCTGTCACATTCTCCAATTGGACAGCAAGAATCCCCTGAGTACAGGGGCAGTGACTAGTGAAGGAGTGGAAAATTGACAGACCCTTGATTGTGATGACTGTACTTACAAACCTTTACTTTTGAAATTGAAACTTAGCACAATATTAGGGTGCCTAATTGTTACCTCCTGAGAGCCTCCTTGTTGCTCAAATGTGGCCTCTTTCTAAGCCAGAACTTAGCATAAAAATGCATTACCTTCCCCCAGCATAGGACATGACTCCTGTTGATGGGTCTCCCTTGCACTGAGGGATTACTATCAAGCACCAACTAGCAATGCAACTGGAAAAAGACCTTGACCAAAACGGATAAAAGATAAAAGCAAATGAATTTACATGGCTAGGAGACTTCAAAGTGAGTCGGATGTCATTTCAGAGGTTATGCTTATGCACATCTTAGTAGGAACTCATAGCCTGCCAAAGTAAACATTACCTCAATAGCAGAGGTCCTGAGGGCTCTGGAAACATCCAGACACTATAGGCAGGGCAGACAGCTCAGGAGTTTGATGCACTGCCAGTGGGCCCTAGTTTGGAATTTACACTCCCCAGTGTGATAGAGTTGGACTCAGTTGTATTTGCCCTACACATGGCTCTGCTGCCCCTCTATTTGAACCTTTGTTTAGTACTAGAGTTGATAGTTGTATGTCCAAGAGATTTAAATCTTTGGGCTGTCCATGTGCCAGTTGGGCAGTGAATCTCAACAGACTTGCAATACCTAGTCTCTCCAGTTCATTGGTCTTACTCAAGACAACTAACAAGGAGAAGATGATTGACACTGACCATCTCAAGGAACAGAGCATCTGCAACTGCAAGCAAGAAAGTCCATCCTTCTGCCCCATGGGAACTAAGCTCCCTCTCAATTAGACACAGAGAGGGCATCATCATCATAGAATCCTCAGGATTGGGGAATGGACAAAGGACTAGAGTAGACTTACAGTTGTTCTACTGTAGACTTGTTGTGATCCTAACAATGGAAGAAATTTATTATGGATGTGGAGGCAGTGGCCACTGGAAGTTCTGAGGGGAGGGAGAGGGAAAAATAAGTGTAATTTGCGGGCATTTTTAGGACTTGGGATTTACCCAGAATGACATTTCAATGACAGATATATGCCATTGTATATCATGCAATAACTTGAAACAATGTGTGGGACAGAGTGTAAACTACAATGTAAACTATAATCATTGCTTAATGGCAATCTCCAACACATGTTCATCAACTGTTACAAGTGTACCACACTAATGAAGGATGTTGCTGATGTGGGAAAATGTGGGTGGGCTAGGGAGCAGGGTATATGGGAATCTCCTGTATTTTTTGTGTAACATTTATGTAATCTAAGTTTTTCTAAAAAAATAATAAATAAAAAATTGTATCAAAAATAAATCACATTACCTAGATACAGTGGTAAAAACAGCATGGTAGTGAGCGAATGTGCCTTGAGCAGTTGGGTGCCTGCCTCCTATATGGGAAGTCCTGCATTCAGTTCCTGGTGCCTCCTAAAGAAGATTAGCAGCCACAATGAGCAGAAGCCACAATGTGCAGATTCCTCAATGAGCATATGCCACAACGAGCAGGGAGCAGATGTGGCTTAATTGGTTGGGCACTTTCCTCCCACATGGAAGGTCACAGGTTTGGTTCCCAGTACCTCCTAAAGAAGATAAGCAGACACAATGACCAGAAACAAGGACCAAACACAGTGAGACACAGCAAACAGACAATGACCAGACAGATGAGGGAACCATCTAAGGAAGGGAAGAAAAAATAAATAAATAGTTTAAGAAAAGTTTGGTACTGGAATAAAGATAGATAAATAGACCAAGGAAACTGAATTGATGATTCAGAAACAGACCATAATAACTATGCTCAAGTGATTTTTGACAAGCCTGTCAAACCCACCCAGCTGAGTAAGAACAATTTATTTAATAAATGGTTCTGGGAGAATTGGATATCAGTAGCCAAAAGAAAGAGAGAGTACCCCTATCTCACACCTTGTAAAAATTAACTCAAAATCTATCAAAAACTTATATACAAAAGCTAGAACCATAAAGTTCCAATAAAAATATGTAGGAAAAATATGTCTTCAAGACATGGTAGCATGTTGTGTAGTCTTCAACATTATACCGAAAGCATGAGCAGTGAAAGAAACCATACGGGACCTCCTTAAACTTAACACTTTTGTGATTCAAAGGACTTTCTCAAGAAGGTGAAAAGACAGCCCACACAGTGGGAGAAAATATTTGGAAAACACATATCTGAGAAGGATTTGATTTCCATTCTGTATAAATAGACCATACAACTCAATAATAAAAGAGCAAAACAATTTAAAAATTGGCAAAAGATATAGAAATTTCTCCAAAGAAAAAATATAAATGGCCAAAAAAAAAACACACATGAAAAAATGTTCAATTTCACTAGCTATTAAGGAAATGCAAATCAAAATGACAATGAGATATCATCTCACACTGCATAGAATGGTCATTAATTTTAAAAAAATGAAAACAATAATTGTTGAAGATATGGAGACACAGGAATACTCCTTCTGGTGGGATCATAAAATGGTGCAGCCTTTGTCAAAGATAGTTTGGCAATTCCTCAGGAAACTGAATACAAAACTGCCATACAATCCAGCAATTCCTCTACTAGGAATATACCCAGTAGAACTGAAAACTGTGAAATGAACAGACATCTGTACACCAATGTTCATATTGGCATTATTCACAATTGTCAAAAGATGGAAACAACCCAAGAGTCCATCAACCAATGAAAGCATAAATGAGTTTGGGATACGTATGATAACTTGTATAAATCTTGAAGACATTATACTAATATAAAGAAGCCAGACACAAAAGGACAAATATTGTATGATCTAACTAATATGAACTAAATATGGAGAATAAACGCATAGAGTTAAAACCTAGAGTATAGGTAATTAAGAAATAAAAGGAGGGCTTGAAGAACTATGAATACATATAGAAGTTTTAATTAACTTGTCTCTAAATGTGTGGAAAAGGATAGAATTGATGGTAAATAGTGAATAGCAGCTGGTTTAAAAATGGGTTTGTGGCTGAAAAGGGTATTCTAGGGATGTTAATGTCAATTGAAAGAAAACTAGAGAATAATGTAGAGATGAATAACACAGTGAACCCAAAGGTGGATGAAAATTTTGGTTAGTAATACAAATGTAAGGATGTCCTTCAGTGAACTAGAATGGATGTACATCACTATTGCAGGGTGGTGGGAATGTGGAGAAGTGTGTGAAAAATAGTATTAATGTAACATATTGACTACAGTTAATAGCAATACTGTAATATTCTTGCATCAGTGCCAAAAGTGTACTGTGTTAATAATAGGGGTTATAGGAAAAATATGCCAAATATATACTGTGGGCCATAGTTAGTAGTAATAGTCTGATGATATTATCACATAAACTGTAACAAATGTTCCACTTCAGTGTGGTGTGATGGTGAAGGAAAGTTGTTTGGGAATTTTACACATATGTATGATTGTTCTGTAAGTACACAAGTTTGTAACAAAAATATATTTTAAAAAACTGTATGTACTTACTAAGATCTAGTACTTACATACTTGGTTATTTATCTCAGAGTGATAAAATTTTGTGTTTAAGATATCATAGTACAGGTTAGCTGGGGCAAGAGAGGAGATGAGGAAGAATGGAGAGTTCATGAATGATGGGTACAAGGTTTCTGTTTTGGGTGATGGTGAAATTCTGGTAATGGCTGTGGTGAACATGGCAGAACATTATTAATAAGATTAACCTCACTGAATTTTAAAATCAGAAGCATTGATTTGGGAAAGTTCATGCTATATGTATCTTTTCACAATTGAAAGGAAAGAAAGTCTAAAAAGACAATAACAAATTAATGCAATTCATGATACTGTTCTGGATCTAATAATGGAGGAGAAAATGCCCAAAATAGCACTATTAGAACTACATAAAAATTGAAATATAAGAATGAAAACTTTATGTCAATGTTAAATTTCTACTTGTCATTAGCAAATATATATGAACATATCAAATGTTCAAGGAAAATGTTGTATTCCGCCTACTTTCAAATGTTACAGTATTGATAGATAAAATGAGATAGCAAACGTGACAAAATATTAAAATTGGTGGATTGGGGGCGGCAAAAGTGGCTCAAATGTTTGGGCATCCATCTTGCCATATAGAGGGACCAGGGTTTGATCTCTGGGACCTCCCAATAAAAATAAAGAAATATAGAAGCCAAGTGGGCTGCCAGACCCTGTGCATGGGTGCGCTGTTAGGCCTTGCAAGCAGGTGAGCCACTTGACCCCACGAGCCTAAGCTCCTTCAGGCCCCATGCTTGGATGCGCCGCCAGGCCCCTTGAGTGGGTGAGCCCCTCAGACCCCATGAACAGGTGAGCCCCCCAATTCCTGCACACGGGTGCACCATCAAGCCCCATGTGCGGATGCACTGTTAGGTCCTGCCGGGTCATACAAGATGATGACTCAACAGGAGAGTGACACAAGGGAGAGCCAAGACGAAACATGCTGAAAAACCAGAAACTAAGGTGGCACTGGTGGTAGGACGCCTCTCTCCTACATCAGAGATGCCCAGGATCAAATCCTGGTGAAGAAAGGAGGAGAAGGATGAGAAGATTGGGCAGGAAATAGACACAGAGAATTGCCCATCAAATGGACACAAAAACCACAAAAACGAGGGTGGGGGGAGGGGGTGTAAAAATGGATAAAATAAAATAAATAAATAAATAAACCTTTAAAAAAAAATTTGTGGATTGGGTACCTGGGTGGGAAATGTGTTTGAATTCCCTATGGGTTTTGAATTATTTTTGCATCTGCCCCATTAGTTTGAAATTATGTGAAAATAAAAATTATATATTAAAAAAATATAACCTCCTAAAGATGAAAAGCTCAAGACCAGATGGCTTCACAGGTGAATTCTACCAATCACTCAAAGATGACCTAATAACTATCTTGTGCAAGATCTTCCAAAAAAAAATTGATAGAAAAGAATGCTACCACCCTCAATCTAAGAAGTCAACGTCTCCTGGAATCAAAACCAGATAAAGATAATATGAAGAAATAAAATTACAGACCAATATCTCTAAATAAAATAGATACAAAAATCCTCAACAAAATACTTGAAAACAAACTCAAAAGCACATTAAGATAATTATACACCACTATCAAGTTGTCATTACTCCAGGTTTGCAAGGGTAGTTCAACACAATAAAATCAATTAATGTAATAAACCACATTAATAAATTGAAGAAAAAAATCAATGATTCTCTTTATTGAGGCAGAAAAGGCATTTGGCAAATTATAGCATCCTTTCTTTCTAAAAACATGCAAAAAGATAGGGATAGAAGTAAGGTTTCTCCAAATGGTAAAGTGAACATATGAAAAACCTTTTTTACCATTGTACTCAATGGTAAAAAACTGAAAGCTTTCCTACTGAGATGAGGATGAAGGAAACAATGCCTATTGTCACCAATGTTATTCAATATTTTTATGAACGTTCTAGCTAGAGCAATTAGTCTAGCTCAAGAAATAAAATACACCCTAATAGGAGAGAATGAAGTAAAACTTTCACTTTTTGCTAATTGTATGATCTAATATCCTGAAAATCCTGAAAAATCTACAACAAAGCAATTAGACAAATTTGGCAAAGTGGTCAGATATAAGATCAATATGCAAAAATGAATAGCATTTCTATTCACTACTAATGAGCAATCTGAGGAGGAAATCAGGGAAAAAACATTCAAATTATAATAGTGATTAAAAGAATCAAATATATAGAAATAAACATAACCAAGGATTTAAAGGGAATGTATTTTGAAAACTACAAAATATTTGCTAAAAGAACCTGAAGAAGACAAATAAATGGAAGGACATTCTGTGTTCATGTACTGAAGACTAAGTATCATTAAGATGTCAATTCTACCCAAACTGATTGAGAGATTCAATGAATCCACATATAAATCCCAAAAGATTTTTTGGCAGAAATGAAAAAGCCAGTTACCAAATTTACTTGGAAGGGTAAGGGGCCCCAAATAGCCAAAAATGTCTTTAAAAAGAAAAATGAGGTTGGAGGACACTCACTTCCTGAGTTTAAAAATATTACTAAGCTACTTTGGTGAAAAGAGCATGGCAATGGAATAAAAACAAACAAAATAGAACCATAGAAACAAATCAAGAAATCAGAAATATACCATAATATCTATAGTCAATGGATTTTTGTCAAGGCTTTCAAGTCCTCCCAGCTGGATCAGAACAGTTTTTTCATCAAATGGTCCTGGGAGAACTAGATAGCCATAACCAAAAAAAGAAAGAGGGCCCCTATCATACACATTAAACAAAAATTAATTCAAAATGGATCAAAACCTAAATATAATCAAAACCATAAAACTTCTAGAAGAAAATGCAGGAAAACATTTTCAAAATATTTTGGTCGTTGGTAATTTCTTAAACCTTACACCAAAAGCACAAGCAACAAAAGAAAAATAGGTAAACGGGACAGCCTGAAAATTAAACACTTTTGCACCTCAAAGGACTTTGTCTACAGAGTGAAAAGGCAATTGACTATTGAAAGAAAATATTTGGAAATCACTTACCTGATAATGGTTTAATATTCATGATATATAAAGATATACTACAAATCCACAATAAAATAACCAAATACCCAATTAAAAAATGGGCAAAAACTTGAATAGATATTTTCCCAAAGAAGAAATATAAATGGTGAAAAATCACATGAAAAAAAAATATTCAGCATAACTAGTGATTAAGAAAATACAAACCAAAACTGCAGTGAGATACCTTTTCACACCTATTAGAATGGCCACTAATAAAAAGACATAAACCTACAAGTGTTGCCAAGGATGTGGAGAGATAGGAACACTTTATTCACTGTTGATGGGAATGTAGAATGGTACAGCCACTGTGGAGGACTGTTTGGTGGTTCCTTAGGAATTTGAAGACTTTGACTATAGACTTGCCATGTGGCCCAGCAATATTACTCTTAGTTATATAACCAGAACTGAGAGATTTGACACAAACAGACATCTTCACCCTGATATTCATAGCAGTGTTATTCACAATTGCTATAAGTTGGAAACAAGCTAGGTGTCCATCAACTGATGAATGGATAAAAATTTTTGGTGTATACACAAGATGGAATACTATGCATCTATAATAATAAAAGAAGTTGTGATGCATACAAAAACAGATGAAACTAGAGGTCATTATATTGAGTGAAGCAAGCCAGATGCAAAAGCACAAATACTGTATGAGGGTGCTATTATGAAATAAATATATTGTTTGAACTCATGGAGTTCATAATTAGAATATAGGTCCCCAGAAAACAGAATGAGGGTAGAGAATGGAAAGCTGGGGTTTAATCTGTGCAGAATTGGGAAAAATGGTTGTTTTTAAGTATTTGGAAATGAATACAATAGTGAAATCATATCACAGTATTTGATAATAGCAGATATAATATGGGTATGATATTATTTGAAAGGGAAAGTCTAAGGACAAGTATATTATTAGAAGGAAACAATAAATGTATGCAGTAACTGTATAACATAAAGAAAACTCATGTGAAATAGTAATATGGTAATATTGCATATATAATACTGTTTTTACAAACTATAAATACAAATACACTAGAGAGATGGAAACAGGCTAGCAGCCATTTATGACTTGGGAAGCATATAAACATTGAAATGTGATGAGTTTTTGTTTGGTTGTATTTTGTTTATTATTATTGGAATAATGAAAATGCTCTAATAATGATTGAAGTGATGAATGCATAGTTAAGGATTATAACAAATATCATTGATTGTACAATTTGGATAGATTGATAATTTATTAATTAGTATCAATAAAATTGGTTTGCTAAAACATAATCTGATACTCCAAATCTACGAACGTTCATTTATTTCAGATATTACCAACTGTGAGAAATTTTTTAACAATTTATTTTGAATGTGTTCACACTGAAGAAACAATACCATTAATTTGAGACATGTAGGCATTTAGAAATTTAAGGATTAAATTGGAATATATTCACATTACTGCACATTTTCAAAATATCAAAAACTATTGTTTGTATTATTTCACTTGTCATATTAAGAAATCCTCTTCTATCTGGTATTTCCAACAGAAATGAAAAACATATAACTAAAATACCTTGTACCTAAAATATAAAGAAGAATCACCTACATTGTGGAAATACCATTGCAGAAAAAGCATTTAACAAATTACAGGACCCTTTCCTGATAAAAGCCCTACAAAAGAAAAATAGAAGGAAACTTCCTCAACATGATAAAGGGTATAAATGAAAATAACATAGCTAATATATCCAATGATGAAATGCTAAAAGATTACCCACTAAGATCTGGAACAAGATAAAGATGACCATGTCACCACTCCTGTTTAACACTGAGCTAGAAGTAGTTGCTCAAGCACTTAGGTAAGAAAAAGATATAAAAGACATTCAAACTGGAAAAGAAGAATTTCACTATTTGCAGATGATATGATCCTATACATAGAAAGCCTTGATAAATCTACAACAATCTTCTCGAGATGATAAATGAGTTCTGTAATGTGGCAGGATATACAATCAATGCACAAAACTCAGTAGCATTTCTGTACACCAATAATCAGCAATCTGAGGAAGAAATCAAGAAAAAGAATTCCCTTTACAATGGCAAGTAAAAGAATTAAATACCTAGGAATATGCATAACTAAAGATGTAAAATACTTGTATACAGAAACCTACACAAGATTGATAAAGGAAATCAAAGAAGATTTAAATGAAAGAATATTCATGTTCATGAATAGGAAGACTAAAAATCATTAAGATGTCAATCTTACCCAAACAGATTTACAAATTTAATGCAATCACAATAAAAATTACACCAGCCTTTTTTTTTTACTGAATTGGAAAAACTATGAAATTTCTCTGGAAAGGCAAGGGGCACTAAATAGCCAAAGACATATTGACAAAGAATGATGAAATTGGAGGAATCACACTAACCAACTTTAAAACACTACAAATCTACAGTGGTCAAAACTGGATGATATTGGCAAAAAGATTGACATAGGGACCAATGGAACAGAACTGAGAGTTCTGGTATAGATCATCATATATATGATCAACTAATATTCAACAAGGCCACTAAGCCCTCTCAACTGGGATAGAATAGTCTCATCAACAAATGGTGCTTGGAGAACTGGATATCCGTATTCAAGAGAATTAGAGAGGATCACTATCTCACACCCTATACAAAAATTAACTCATAAAGAGCAAAGACCATAAAGCTCCTGGAAGATGCTGTAGGAAATCATCCATGAGAGCTTGTAAAAGGAAAATGTTTCACAAACTTTACATCCAAAGCACAGGCAATGAAAGAAAAAATAGATAAATGGGACCTCCTAAAATTTAAAAACATTTGTTCCTCAAAAGGGTTTGTC
>JAQZBX010106928.1:0-10701 GCA_029593785.1 Cabassous unicinctus
CACAAGGAGGCGCCGGGAAGCGAACCCGGGGCCTCTCATATGGTAAACGGGTGATCTACTCATTGCGCCACACCCGCTTCCTGCCGTGAGGTTGCTGCATCAGCCCACCGCACCGCTCAGGCCGGCGTGCCCTCACAAGGAGGCCTCGCGACGCGAACCCGGGCCTCCCATATGGTAAACGGGGGCTCTATCCACTGAGCCACACCCGCTTCCATCATACATTGGTTTTAACTGATGCAGTAGAAAACCATGCCACATCTGGATTCTAGCCTCATCTTAGCCATAAACTGGCTCTGTGACCCTGGGCAATGCACTTCTTTCCTCAAGTCTTCTGTGCCCAACAATAAGAGAAGAGGTTAACTTGGGCATTAATTGACTTATAAATCTGACAAATATTCAATGAATGCCTACTATGTTCTAGACTTGAGTAATGTACTAGTGACAGAGAAGAAAGCCATAACGGACCCTTCCCTCATGGAATCTTTTGGTCTAGGGTCTCTAACATCCAATGCATGTATATTTATAAAGGGATGACTCTCCTGGAAATTTTGGGGGAAAAAAAGTTGTTCATCACCCCACTCAGAAGCCAGAGGCAAGCACATAGCTAACTCAAGCTAATGTTTTCAATTCTGTTAGATAGTTTATTAAATCCAAGCCTTATTTATTTATTTTTTTAAACTTTTTATTCTAGTAACATACCATACTTTACTTTTCACAAGTCACTATTATTCATCTTCAAAGAACTAGGTAGGCTATGTTTTATGCTCTGATTTATTACTTTTAAATCATACAAGGTAAATCTCCCTGCTCCCCAAATTTTGAGAAAACCTTCTCTGCCTGCAGCTTTAGGAAAATCTGTTTTCTGGTGCTTGTTCCCAAAAACAACCTTGAGAAATGAAATGTCCTCCTAGAGGTCTCAGCCAAGTATGGAAATCTAAAAAAATAACATAACAAAATGAGGATAGTGACCTGGGCTATTCTTTTAAATTTCTCTTATTTCAACACAGAATCCCTAACTTCAGGGATAGTCTTACTACAGATAAAATAAACGTTAATAACAATAAGAAGAAGAACCTGAAAGCAAAGTCCCAGGTATCTGAACCATGAAGACAAGGACCAGTTGAATAGTTTTCAATCGTTTCTTCCCGGCACCACACTGTCTAGTCTTATAAAGCTGTAATTGAAACCATGTGGTGTATACAGAGGGCTCATTACAGGCTTCTCCTGAGTAATCTCATGCTCGAGTCCAGTGGGGAGTCTATGACAATCTTGGGGTCAAGATATCGTCGCTTAATTATGAGATATGACACATGAACTTGCCTCCTGAGGGAAAACAAAACGGGTTTGAATTTAGTGTGAGCAGATAATTTTGTTACCAAGTACAAGTGTATTAATTTATTGGTGTCATCTGTGGAAGAGGAAATACATTTTTGGAAACAATTTAGTGATTCATTTTGTAATATTAAAGGTAGCAGTTATAATAATTTTTAAATGAGTGATCTTTAAAATAAAAAATAGGAAACTGTATATTCTTGCAAAATATTGCATTAACAATGGATATCAACACATTAAAGAGTCAGAACAGTGAAATATCATATGATATTAATAGTAATATCCCACAGAGAAACATCCTTAGCTTTTGACTAATAAGTCATACCACCCAGTAAGGTAGCTCATTTAGTGCAGAGTAAAAGTCGTGAAAACTAAACTGAGTTGATGCCAACTGAGGATGAGGGGAAAGTTGAGAACATGCATTCAGATTTGAACCTGAGCCTTCCCTAATTAGTTGAAATCATTTACTGTTCCATGAAGGCCTCCTTTCTTTTCTAACTCTCCGCCCCATCACTTATTACTTAAGAATAACCAACTTAGAAGAATCCATAGACATCAGAATGTGAATACATGCATATGGAAAATTCAAAGAATAAGCTTATGACAGTCTTACTTTCTATACCTACTCATCATGAATTCAAGAAATAGTTACTTAATGGGAAGCAGCTGTGGCTCAAGCAATTGAGCTCCCATTTACCATATGGAGGACCCAGGTTCGATCCCCGGGACCTCCTGGTAAAAAAAAGAAAAAAGGTGTTCCAGAGCAGAGAGGCGCAGGCCTCTGTGTAGGTAAGTGACACATCAACAAGACTATGATGCAACCAGATTAGAGAAAAAAAAGTTACTGAGCATCAAATAAAGACACGGTTCTGGTGAAATAGCAAGAGAGTACATCAGAACCTTGCTCTCATGAGGCTTATATTCTAGCAGGAGAGAGGTCATTAACAGGTAAACAAATACATTCTGAAAATAATGGGCTATCAGGAAAATAAAGCTGGAAAATATGATAGCGTAAAATGAGGAACATATTATATGGCAAGAACATTTGGGCTGTTTGCTCAATGGCTATCAAAAAACCTGTGAGAAGCAGGGGAAGAGTGTCCCACTTACAGGGAAAACAAGTCCAAAGGTCTCTGAGCCAAAAATGACCTTATGTTTTTGAGGACACTAAAACTAGATTTAAAATAGTGAGAAAAAGCAAGAGACACAGTACTTGAGAATAGAGAAGTAGGCAGGGGCCAGGACATGAAAGTATTTGAAAACTATGTGACCTATTTTTCCCATGCATCCATCCATCCAACCATCCATCCATACATCCATACATCCAACTACCTAGTTTATACTAGAAAAAGGGAATGACATTTTCTTTTCATAATGAAACTATGTTTCAACCCAGCATACATCTGGAATTAGAAAGTACCAAAATATCAAAGAATAAAATTATTTAAATATATGAAGATATACATATATATACATACATGGACATACACACAAATGTGCACACACACATCTCTCTCTATATTTATATACATATTATATACATATTCAGTATGTGTACACTGGACCACGAAAGAATCCAAGCTCAGCTATTGCTACAATCCAGAAGGTAACCTTCACTCTTGTGGAGGCAGTGTGCTTGCAGAGGGTCAGAGCCACCACACATGGGAATCTGGGAGCATCCCACCCACCTTCACCTCCTGCTCACCATAAATCCTCATTATCATGTTGTCAGCACTGAAGTCTGTTAACCTCTTCAGTGCCTAGACTGTCGGACAGGATCTGCTTATCAATTTGCTAATGTCTCATTTCACTGTTATCTGAAAAACCAAACTATATGTTTTTTGTTTTTTTTTTTTCTCATCCCAAGGACTAGAGTTAAATACCCATGTAAAGGAGTGAGTAAAAACCATAGGACTGCCAATACTCCTTAGCTTTTCCATTTAAATTGGCTATATTATAATTTTTAGTTGGAAAATTAATTGTAAAGGTATTTTCCCACACCAAATTATTTTTAAGATAGCCTTTAAAAATATGAATAAGTGCCTTAACACATAGATACAAATAAACTTAATTTGTCGGTGTAACAATAATTAGGATACATATGAAAGTTGAGCATCTTTACAAACTGGTAGGCTTTGTTTTTTCTTTGCCTTTTTTTTCATTGTTCTGTTACCTAGAACAACCAAAGAACCACAAAAGCTTGGCATACTTAATCTTCTAGTCATCCTTCAGCTGCTATGGGAACTCATATGCAAGTTTACCACTTTGCTTTATAAAGTGATATTTGAAATGAAAGCATTGCACTTCCTGTTTGTTTGAGCATATAAACTTTCTGGGTATGTTTCTGCAAAACATAACAAATGCATTTAATTTTCATTCTAACATGGTAAGTATTGCTCCCTGGTGCTATGTGTTGGCTGACAGCATCAGCGTTTGCACATCCCTAATCAAATTTTATCTAACAAAAAGCTGAACTAAGCATATTTGTTTTCCTATTTATAGCAGCATGTGCTTACATAACATACGAGATAGCAAGATTTTTTTTTTTTAAACGGAGCCAAATCTTAAAATGCATCCATTATGGTTAGTTTAAATAAAAGCTATGTTCTCCCATTAAACAAGAATATTAAAAACAATTGGAGATAGACAGAAGCTTATTGCTTATTTTCCAACTAGTATAATCACTGTGTTCAGCCACAATAAAATAGAACAGCAGAGGGAAATTTACTGCTGGTGGGGGAAGTTTTCTTCCCCCATCCTTCCCCATTTACACAATTGCCCTGGCACTACTCCCCTCTCACAGGCACCACGTCTTGGGTCGCACTAGTACAGTAATGAATTATTACAATGCAGCCGGAGAGGGGTAGGGGCGCTGCTATTGTGCTGCATATAAGCAGCGATTTTGCCATATCAATAATTCTGACTGCCACTGGGAACCAGTGTAGCTGAAACAGATGTTTCATGTTGATAAGTAGGGACTGGGAAAGGAATTTTTATCCCACTGTTCATTTTTCTCTATTTCCACTACCTGTACCTGGCAGCAGTTCCTTCAGTACAGCTGTCTCTTGCAAGCCAATCTGTTCAATCCAGGCTCCCAGGTCTCATTTCATAAATCAAACTCAGCCCTGGACAAGCCCACAATCTCAGAGGACTTGCTGCTTTTCCTCTGTGGAAATGCCTCTGTCACAATGAGAGACGCTGGGCCAATTGTGCTTAAATTAGTGCATTGTCACAATTCATTAAGAAAGACTGCATGGGCAGGGGATCTTTTTGGCATTCCACATTAACTGTTTAGTGAAGAGAGAGTCACATATGTGGCATTTTGCACAAAGAGTTCACCTTCAAATGAAACATTTGGGAGAAAGCCCAGAATTTCTGTGGGGAAGCATGCTTTGGGGTCAGGTGCTACTGTTCATGTTTGCAAAGTCCTCCTCAGTCCCCTTTGCAGGAAATGAAACTTTACTGGCTAAGTCTCAAGTCAGAGATGCTTGCTTAACTCTAGTTTGCAACACCTCAGTAGCTCTACAATGGTCAAGGGAAATTCTTGTAAAATTCTCCAAGTAAAGAGAGAAAGAAAGGGAGAGCGAGCGTGAGAGAGAGAGAGAGAGAGAGAGAGAAAACAAACCAAAACAAAATACCCAAAAGATAAAAAAGAGGGAAAAAAAAAACCCACTAACAAATACAAACAAACAAAAACCACCTCATGTCCAAATTTTAACATACTTTAATGCAGAGTAATGTGAATGTAACTTAAAATAACTGAGTATGTCATAGTAGTAATAATTTAAAATAGCTATGATTTATGTGTCTGATGTGGGCCAGGGATTGTGCCAAAGTTGTCTTATTTAATCCACATAATAATTATCTTTGCCTTGGAATTTGCTGACTTCATTTCAAAGAGTCGGAAATTAAGGTTGTAAGAGGTTCTGGGGCTTTACTACGGTTGCCCTGTAAGCTTTAAACCCAGGTCTAATTGGTTCTAAAGCCTGCACTCTTGTTCATTTTGTTATACCTAACCATGGTGAGTAAATCCTTGTATCTGTGTGTGTATGTATGTATGTGTGTGTGTATATGTGTATGTGTGTTTCACAAATCAGGATAGCATTGAGTGAAAAAAATTGGGATGATAGCTATGTTACAAAAGTTAGACATCAATTGGGTATCAACTGTCCAAAAAGTTTAGTTGGTCACAGCACAATTTTTACAATTTTATTGTATGTTTGAAGATCGTCATAATAAAATGTTGAGAAAAAATAGCTTAGGGGTATAAACAGTTCAGGGAAAATAGGATTAAAGGAAGATAAAGGTAGATTTCTGGACTTCTCAAAACAGTACTGGTGAATAGTGCTGTAACTTTTCCAATTTACATATTTAGAATAGTGTCAGAATTTAACAATCTATAACTGGCTCAGGAGATGAGTGAACAGAGCATTCAATTATACATTTTCCAAATTGGAAGGCGGAGTGATTTAATCAATGTCAAACAAACAGAGGAAATGAGGCAAAGTACCGCTATTTCTATTTGTAGATCTCCTCCAGGCTTTAGAGTTAGGTGACCAGAAAGGGACTAGTCAGAATGTTTGTTTTCCAGCATCTTCCAGTTTGCCCCAGTCAATAGGTGAGAAATGAGCTAGATGGCCTTTCAACGTTCCCTCAACTATTAGAGTCCTAGAGGAAAAGCCTCAGCAAGAAGAAGCAGTCAAACTGTTTACAAACATTTCATTCCTCCTAATTAAAATTATTTTGATTTAGATATCAGTCATTATTTGAAGTTGTTGTCAACAAGTGATTACATGAAAACAAGGAAATAATTTTTTGAAGCCAAGCAGCTCTACTTCCATTGCTCAGCTTTTCACTAGACCAAACAGTTGAAGATGCCCACCAGCCCCCGGGGAAGATTAACCATTTCACTGCAGCATTATTATTGACAATGATGCCATTTAGCCATGGCAATTAGCATGTGCATTAGCACTGTGAAGAAACCAGGCCAGAATGAACAGACTGCGGTCAAGAGTTCTAAACTGAAATGGCTCCTCTCCATTTTTCTTTATGCTCCATTTGTGGTATCCAGGCGAAGGACAGTTTGGGTAGCTACACTGTGGAGAAGTGGCATCCCAGCCAACACGCCCGGTCTCCTGGATCAGGCAGGCAATTCCATGTTGGAAAGATATGATCTTTGGACTCTGAAGACCCAGGTTCAAATCTGCCTTTGCCACACGCCACCCTTGCTGTGCGATTCTAGATGAGGGACTCAATGTCTTAGCTTTTCCATGTGTCAAATGTGGCTGGTAAGAGTGGCCTTGCAAAGGTGTAGGGAGGGTAAAATGGGTGCACAAGACCCTTTAAAACAGCTTTTAGTTATTTGCTACTGAGTTCTCATCATTCTTACCTCTGTCTTAGGTGGAATTGCCATATGGCTTTGAAATCACTTGCTTACGATAAGCTTCCCTTCTCTGCTGTCCACTCCTCAAGGGCAGAGACTGCCTTACTCATCATCAATATACCTGCCAGAAGTGGAACAATGCCTGCTATATAACAAGCCCTCAGTGAGGGTTTCATGAATGAACAAATGGATGTCTTACTCTCATCTATGATTATAAAGATACAAGATAATGCATTTGCTAATATTGATATTATTTATTTTAGTTTGAAATTAGGAAATTGGGGAATATCTAAAGATACTTTTGATGACTACTAGTTTTACTATTACCACCACCACCACCACTAGTAATTCTACTATAAACAGGTGTTATTTATGCAGCACACATTATATGACAGGCTTTTCAAAGTACTTTATGCTCTCTCACCACCCCAATCTATGAGGTAGGTACTATTATTATGTCCATTTTTCTAAATGGGGAAACTGAGGCACAGAAAAGTGGTGTCTGTGATCACTTAGATATCAATGAAGGAGATGGATGGGTACAATTTAGTATTCATATTGAGTTTGATCATACTGATTTTGTGGCTGTTTTTCTAATTACACATTTTCAATACTTGTTTAAAAATCTGTCCAAATGCTTATTTATTGCAAAAGTTTACTGACTGTTTACCTAGTGCCAGGTATTGTATTATTAGGTATTGAACTACAGATCAGAAAAGATACAGTGTTCCCAGGATATTTCCTGGCCAGCTTAAACTCTTTCTAATGTGGTCTCTGAATTAAAATTACTCCAAACAACATGATGGGTACTAGTGAAAATTGGAGAAATGTTACAACTCTTGGAAGAGAAATATGATTTTATACATTTAGCATCAGTAATCTACTTCTGGACAGGTTCTTTCTCTACATGAGGTGTAAACAGGATGTTTCTTTTAACTTGAATTTGTTTCATCTGTGATGTCTCTTTATTTTCGTCTAAGGACTTGCTAATGGTAGTGTCTGATTTTTCTCCAAACATTTCATTAGTTTTATATTGGACCTTGATTATCCCCAAATGTCTGACTTCTCTTGCTTGAGAGCTTCACTTGTTACACGTGAGGGTCACCACTGGAATGATTTTTCACGGCAGAGCTAAGGATTATAATCGTGTGTGTGTGAGCGCACGCTTGTATACATGACTTTGAGACAGCTCTGGATGTTTGGAAATGTAAAAAAAAAATTAACGTTATGCTATTTTTTTTAGGCTCTTACTGTGGTTCTTCTTTATGACTAAGATGTGCAGTAAAAGATGAGGCTGGTAGTATTTTCTTGAATTAGTAAAATCTCTTGAGAACATCTGACTTATCTACCACCATAATACCAGTCACTATGAATTGAAGAAATATAAAATATAATTATTAAACATTTATGTGCCAATGAATATGCAAATATTTAATGCTATTTTAAGTAAGTCTTTTTGAAATTAATGAATTAACTTACTGGGATAAAAAGACAGATGTTTTGAGTAATCACAAGACAAATTTTTTTTACCGTTAAATTAAACACTACGCAAATCCATAAACCATAATTTGACTGTCTTTTCTTTCCTTTTAAAAGTTAGAGTATATGTATATAATAAGCTCCTTATTACAAGTTATAGTATATATTTCAATAACATATTAGAATAGACAGGAAATAAAAGACATGGTTTAAGTTAGTGTTTTCTGTCAGGCAAGATGTTTTCAGGCGTACTTGTACTATAATCTTCAACTCTTTTAAGATAAAAATATTTTATGAACTTAGAATTTCATTATAAGCTTCTCATCATTTCAATCCACCTGCCAAGAGTGCTATCAAAGGTTCTTTGAATGTTTCAAAGTAATAAAAACAAAGGGGCCACGCATTTATTCACAAACGAGTTAGTACTTTTCAGAATGAGCTCTACCTCCAGTTTTGCATATAGTTGGCCAGGGGTCAGTAAACTCTTTCTGTAAACGGCCAGATAGTAAATATTTTAGGCTCTGCATCCGATAGTCTCTGTCACAACTTCTCAACTCTGCCCTTGTAGTACAAGCAGCCAAAGATGATATATCAACAAATGCAGGTGGCTTTGTTCCAATAAAACTTTATTTACAAAAAGAAGCTTTGGCCCAGATCTGGCACCCAGTCTGTAATTTGCCGACCACCCCTAGACCAATATCACCAAATACGGCATGTGGAAGCTGGCCATCACTGCGTGGAGACTAACTACCTGGGTTTGATGCCTCATTATTCCAAAGTGTAGAACAGATGGAGAAAATGTTGTGCCATTGAAATGTCCTCACCACTTGGAAGACTCTTTTACAGGATAACAAACATTGTTATTATCTCCTCCTTGACACAAATGGCCAATTTTCAAAGGTCATCAATCAGTGTGACCTTTTTTGGATTTGCAAACTTCTGTACACACTGCAACTTAATTTTTATCTCAGAAAGGATAATGCTTAACAATCCATTCCTATATAACCAAATAAAGCAACTCCCAGTCAATGGCACCTGCATAATTGAGGCAAGGTTCCAATGTCTTCATTGCTGGCCTAGGATCCATTCAACAGGGATGCTTGCACAAATAATGGAGCTCTTCCACTAAGGGGACTAGAAATGAGAGCTCTCGTGGAAAATCTGATGACATTATGCAATTGCTCTTTTTACTCATGAAATAATTCCAAGACGTAGGCAAATAATTTTTGTTTTGAAACATGCCTCAGTGAACTCTTAATTCTCAAATACACTAAGTTCTTTTTAAAATTAAATTTAGTAAGAAAGTTAACTTGTTTATTTTACAGATTCAGATAAAAATTGAAGCAAGGAATGCCAGTTAAAATGAGAGAATTTTTTTCTAATTAAATTGGTCCCAAAGAGCCAAACTTTGATAATAGCAATAATATCAAATATTAGTAAGATTGCAGGGAAATGGGCATCTCCTATGCTGCGAGTGGGAAGCTTGAGTGATACAAGAACTTTGAGAGCAATTGGGCAATATATCTTCACATTAAAAGCTGGCATTCCTATGATCTAGCAAAACCATTTCTAGTTATTCACCTTAGAGAGCTACCCACCATGTGCCCAAAGATGTTCATCACAAGCATTTTGTGTAATAAAGGAAAATTACAAATAATAGAAACATTTATCAAGAGTAAATGGTTAAATAAAATATGATTCATTCATATAATGTAATGCTACAAACAGTTAAAAGGAATGAAGCCTAGCTATGTGAGTCAACATGACCAGATCTTAGAAAACATCACTAGATAAAAAAAGGTCAAGGAATTATATTGCACAGCTTGATTCAAGTATACAAAAACTGTAATTTTTTCTATATATTTTTCATGTATCTCTAAAGTTATTTGTAAAAAAAAATAATAATAATAACTGAAGGAGTCCAACAGTGTAGCCACACATTTTTTACAATGGTTACCTGCAGGGAAATGAGGAAGGGCTTGGGTTTGCATACTGGGTCAGGGATTCAGTGAGAGGACTGTTCATTAATATTCTGATTTTTGTAAGAAGAATTTATTCATGTGTTTATTTACTCATTTATTGCATAATTAAAATTTTATAACTAAAATCTGAGACCCAGAAAACTTTAGAGATTTACTCAAGGACACGTGCCAAGCAAGTGGCAGGGAAGGCATCCTATTCTAGGCAAGCTGGAGTCAGTAATGCCCTACTTGTGATATTTCTCTATCGTTGCAGAAATCTTCCCGAAGAAATACACTAAACCTCCTCCACTGCCTTATCCATCATTGCAAGAGAAGTTCCGAAACTAACTTTCAGAACTGGATACTAAAAGGAAAATAAAGTCGATGGCTAGAAACTCTTTCTTTAGAGAAAGGCTTCTCAATGTCTACCAACACAACATAGGATGTGTGGAGATAATTGTCCTCCCTCCCACATCTATTTAAGAGAAAGAGTTAAGACCATACCACAGGACTATTTACCATTAACAGCAACTTATCTGCCAAGGA
>JAQZBX010106929.1:0-10702 GCA_029593785.1 Cabassous unicinctus
GCTGTGAGGTCTTGCCGCATCAGCCCACGGCGCTGCGCGAGCCGGCCTGCCCTCACAAGGAGGCCCTGGGAAGCGAACCCGGGGCCTCTCATATGGTAAACGGGTGCTCTATCCATTGCGCCACACCCGCTTCCTGCCGTGAGGTTGCTGCATCAGCCCACCGCACCGCTCAGGCCGGCGTGCCCTCACAAGGAGGCCTCGGGATGCGAACCCGGGCCTCCCATATGGTAAATGGGGGCTCTATCCACTGAGCCACACCCGCTTCCCACCAAGGATAAATTAATCGAAGTTGTTTTTTGTGTTTGACTAGCTATATTAAGATAGTTGGATTTTTAATCCCAAGAGTTTTTATTTTATGCATTTAAAAATATTATGATTCATAGGCTCCACCAGAATGCCAAAGGAGTTCATGGCACAAAAAGGGTTAAGAACCTGTTATAGATGCTTGGACCCAGTAGAAATTCTCCAGATACTGTAACAGATTCTGGCACCAAACCCACCCAAAATGTTGCCTTAACTGAGCTTATAACTGCCTGAAAGATTATAATAGCAAACAGTAAGGGAGCCACTCCCTTTACCCCTGCGGTTGTGTTGTATTCAAGTCATATCTCTGAGAGTCCAGGACAGGGAGAGCCTGAACGAGGTCATTATTCCTGGTCTCAAGGTCAGGGGGTGGGGTGCAGTGGGAATTCCCAGACAGGAAACTTGACCAGTAAAGGGAGGTCTCATGCAGGAAAGAGGGATGATTCTCTTTTGGTCTAGATTTTGATATGTCTAAATTCCTGGGAGGCACTTCCAAACGAATGACAGATATCCAGATGTCACCCCATGAAGGCAGCCCACTTCCTTGTCATAGGGTCTCAGAGGATGAGAAAGGACTCTTCCCCATGGAAACTAAGTCCAGTTATCTAAGGCTGTGACTACTGAGCAATTGCAATGTGACTAGTCTAAATTAAGATATAAGTGTAAGATATACGCCTGATTTTGAAGATTTAGCACATTAACAAAAATGTAAAATATCTCAATTTTACATTGATAGTTGAAATACTATTTTGGCTATATTGGAAGCATAAAACATTAATTCCACCTGTTTTTTTACTCTTTAACAGGGCTACTAAAACATTTAAAATTATGTATGCATCGATACATATGTACACACAGTAACTGAAAGAATATTGAATTCCCATCCTGGGGAGTCCTGCTACATTCTCTAACAGAACAGCAAGAATCCCCCAAGTACATGGGCAGTGCCTAGTGAAGGAAGACAGACCATTACACCAGGCTCTTCATAGTGATGGTTGTACTTATGAGCCTTTTCTTGTGAAATTGAAACTTAGCCTATTATATACTGAATAAGAGTTACCTCCTGAAAGCCTCCTTGTTGCTCAAATGTGGCCTCTAAGCCAAACTCAGCATATAAACACCCTACCTCCCTACTACCACATGGGATATAACTCCCAAGGATGAGCCTCCTTGACGCTGAAGGATTATTATGAAGTACCAAATAGCAATGCATTTGGAAAAAGACCTTGACCAAAAGGGGGAAATATTAAATACAAATGAGTTTTTATGGCTAAGAGATTTCAAAAAGAGTCAGGACGTCATTCTAGAGTTTACACCTATGCATGTCTCAACAGGAGCTCATTGACTGCCACAGTAAACAGTGCCTCAAGAAGGGGTACTCCTGAGGGATCTAGAGACATCTTGACACTATAGGCAGGGCAGACAGGCTCAGGAATTCAGCACCCTGTCAGTGGGCCTTACTTTGGATTTTATGCTCCCCAGTGTAGCAGAGTTAGACTCATTTCTAGTATCCCTACACATGTCTCTTCTGCCATTTTTATTTGAACCTATAATTAGCACTACACTTCTTAAATATATATCCCAGAGATTTAAATCTTTGGTCTGCTCATGTGCCAGTTGAGCCCTGAATCTCAGAGTTGCAACATCTACTCTCCAGTTTATTGGACTCACCAGGACAACAAACAAGGAAATGATGATGGGCAATGCCTATCCCAAGGAGCAGAGAGTATCTGCAACTGCAAGCAACATAGTTTCATCCATCTGCCCCATGGTATCTAGGCCCTCTCTCAATTAGAAACAGAATGGGCATCACCATCCCAAAATCCTCAAGATTGGGGAATGAACAATAGACTGAAGTAGATTATTCTGTTATAGACTTATTATTCTAGCAATGGAAGAACTCTTATCATTGATATATAGGCAGTGGCCACCAAAGGGTCTGAGGGGATGGAGAGGGAAGAATAGGTATAACATGGGGGCATTTTCGGAACATTGGAATTGTCCTGCATGACATTGCAATGACAGATATAGGCCATTTTACATTTTGTGATAACCTATAAAATTGTGTTGGGCAGAGGATAAACTATAATGTAAACTATATTTCATGGTTAATAGCAATGTTTCAATACATGTTCAATTTTAATAAATGTACCACACTAATGAAAGATGTTAATGTGGGAAAAGTATGGAACAGGGAGAGGGTGGGGCATATGAGAGTCCCCTATATTTTTATATAACATTTATGTAATCTAAAAGCTTCTTTAAAAATAAATTTTAAAAGATTTTTAAAAATTACATATGCAGCTCACATCATATTTATATTGACAGTGCTCCTCTGTAGAAAAGATTTCTGAACTGTGCTCTGTGATGCTGCTTCCACATGAGATGCCAATAACTAATCTGAGAAAGAAAAAAGTCCTATAGCCAAGTAAGTATGGAAAACACTGGGCAAAGCAGTTACTATAAAATTTCTCAGAGCCTGTAATATTGCAATGAATACTGATTATGCAAAGTACAGATTATGTCAGTGAGGCACTCTGGATTTGTTTCCCTTTCATCACCCCCCAACTTTTAAGACAAACTTTTTAGATGTTCCATCAAGGTCTTGTTTGTACTGCAGGTATGAGAGGGTGATTACACCAGTGGTTCTCAAGTTTGGTTGCACATCAGAATCACCAACAGATTTTAAAAATCTCATGCCTAGGCCACAACCCAGACCGAAAAATCTGCATCTCTGGTGGAGGAACAAGGAATCAGTACATAATCCCCAAGTGGTTCCCGTGTGCAACCAAAGGGATATGCACATTGAGAACCACCGGGCTACATACTTTAGTGGGACAGTACCTCCCTAAAATTAGCATTGAGAGAGTAGCAGTCAGCAAAGGATCCACAAAGAAAAGTTAAATCTTAGTCTAAGGTTGAATAGCTCGATCTACATGGCCCTCTTTTTCTCTATAAGCTTTGCATTTCATTTTATTAGTGAAAGTATAATTTCTTTATACAGATATTCAAAAACTTTATCAAATTAATAGTTACATATCACATGAATTGTTTAGAATGGATTGTACACTTGAGGTAATAAGATGTTTATTTTTAATTTTAATTTTTAAAAATTTTATTGAAGTATATCATCCATACATGAATATACATAAACAGTAAGTATATAGTAAAAGTTGTGAACTTACAAAACAAACATGCATAACATCATACAGGGCTCCCATACATCACTCCACCACCAATACCATGCATTATTGTGAAACATTTGTTAGAAATTACGAAAGAATATCGTCAAAATATTACTACAGTACTAACTATAGTCCATACCTTACATTTGCTGTATTTTTCCAACCCATCCTTTTATTTATTTTATTTATTTTATTTATTTATTTACTTTTAAACATTTTTATCCTCCCACCCCAACCCCATTTTTGCTGTTTTTGTGTCCATTCACTGGGCAATTCTCTGTGTTTGTTTCCTGCCCTCTCTTCTCATCCTTCTCCTGTCTTCACCGGGATTTGATCCTCAGAACCTCCAATGTGGGAGAGAGGCATCCTACTGCCTGCGCCACCTTAGTTCCTGGTTTTTCAGCATGTCTCATCTTGGCTGTCCCTTGTGTCACTCTGTTATCGTCTTGCTGCATGGCTGGGTGGGGCCTGCGGGCACACCGGCGCACTTTCTATACTTTTCTTTTTTTTAAATTTTTGCCAGGAGGTCCTGGAGATCGAACCCAGGTCCCTCCATATGGGAGACAGATGCCCAACCATTTGACCCATATCCGCCATCCCACTATATCTCTTAAGGTTGACCAAAGATACCTAGAGTTACAGTCTTTTCCCATACAGGATGGTCATATAATAAATCAGGCTTAGTTTATCACCAGCATTCTAAAAACCAGACCTAGGGAGAAAAAGTAGGTCTGGGGACACATGCATGGTTTCTAATATAGCGAATGTTTAGCCTACCCTGATTATCACAAAATCAGGACAACGAGAATATTCGCATAATAAGATGTTTAAATCCAAGGTACTACCTACATTAGCCAGATTGAGGAAAATTTAACCTACTTAGAACTGAAGGACACAATCCAAGTTTTCCGTTTTTCTTTAAACATTTACTCTCTGCCCCTCCCCTCCATTGTTTCATACTTGCTGTCTGCTCTGAGTGTTCTTCGCTGCTTGTCTTCTCTTTAGGCAGCACCAGGAACCGAATCCTGGGACCTTTCGGAGTAGGAGAGAGGCGCTCAATCTCTTTCACCACCTCAGCATCCTGGTCTGCTGCATCTGTTATTGTCTCTCCTCTGTGTCTCTTTTCGTTGCATCATCTTGCTGCACGAGATCTCCGTGCGGGCCAGCACTCCTGCGTGGGCCAGCTTGCCTTTCACCAGGAGGCCCAGGGAATCGAACCCTGGACCTCCTATATGGTAGACGGGAGCCCAATTGCTTGAGCCACATCTGTTTCCCTCCCCAAGTTTTAATTACGAAGATCAAATACACAATACAATTCACTTTAACTAACAAATTCCTATGGCAAATACTACATTGAGTAAATCGAAGAGAACCTTACTTAATCAAAGACTGAATAAATGATCATCAGAAATCCAAAAAATAACGGGGGCAGAAGATATTCATTTTATCCAGTCTCCTTCCTTGATTAAAGTAACAGCAGATAACATATTGCATTCGTACTATCCACCTGCCTCAACTAATCCTCTGACAGACACACAAGTTCACATGAAGCACTACTACTGTGCATATCTGAAAGATGTGGACGGTAAGACTTAAGGAAACTAAGTTTACTTGCCCAGGATACAGAGCTATTGGAAACTGAAGCCAAGATTCAAATCTAAGCCACTTAACTCATGAACCTGAGCTCTTAAGCTTTGTCAGAGATAAGCATCATATGAGAGAAAAAAGATATACAGTTACATGGTATAAATACTAGCATAGCAATACTCAACATGGCAGGCAAGGAAAAGGAGACACTATATTTTATGTCAAGAAGACTAACTTTATTTCATCTATTGCAATGCATTTTTTTTAAAATCCCACAAGCAAAACTAGTGAAGCAAATAAGAGTTGGGGTAAAATAGGCTACTTGAGCAAAAGAACTAGCACATAAAATGATTAGGATCCTTGGCCTTCCCAAAGCCCTAACCAAACTCAGAGCCTTGGTATTATCAGTAACTACAGAATCTTGAGAAGGGAAGAGAGAGAAATAAAGCTAATGGAGTAGCATTTAGGGAATCTGATTGAAACCTATTTGGCAATCTCATGTACTGCTTTTGCAAATATTCTGAAAGTCTGAAATCATTTCAAAATAAGAAATGTTTTAAAGAAATATAACTTTAAAGATGAAACCTTATAAGATCTAAGGTAATATTTTTAGATGAGAGCATGAGGTGCTACTCTTGTTGTAAGTGGTTGTTTTTTGTAGCATTTTATCTTCAGATAAAGTGAGCATTTGTCTTACCCTGTTATGTATTTTAAGCAAAGAGTACTAAGGAAGTTACCCAAAATATAAGTTGTGCTTTTCATAAGGGACCTACTTTTGATATGTCAAGTTTCAGTGAATCTATGTTAAGACAAAACAGAAAAAAAAATTCAATTGTGTGTTCCCAATTCTTCTACATTCGCCATTAACTGTCTAGCTCATTGTAAGAGGAAAAAATAAGCCTGAATAAGATCTTAAAGCAGATGATCAATAAAGAATTGGTGGTACATTTAAGGACTATTAAAAAAGGTTTTCCATGGGAAACCTTTTTAAGTCAAAAATTAGGTACTAAGTCTAAAGAAGATGGCTAGCCGTTTTGTGTAACTACTTTTTTTTTTTAATTAGTAAGACAGTCTCAGTAATCTAAAGACCCAAATACCAATTCCCACTCCCAAAACTATGAGTACACAGGTTCATGAAGTCAGTTGATCCACTGTCCATTTACAAGAAAGTTAAGACCACTCAAATTCATATTGCAATTGATATTAAGTCTTAGGGGGAGAGGATTATGGAATATTTTGTGAGTAAAAAGTGTTATCTTGTTTTAATGGACTCTTTTAGAAGAGTTTTAGACCTACAGAAACATTGTGAAGATGTAGCAAGAATCTGCTATATACCCTGTTTCCCCTATTAACATTTTAGAAATATGGTCCATTTGTTACAATGAATGAATCAATATTGATGCATTGTTATTAACTGAAGTCTATACTTTATTCAGATTTCCCTTGCTTTTGCCTAAAGATCTTTTCTGTTCCAGTATCCCATCTAGGCCCCCACATCACATTTAGTTGTCAGATCTCTTTAGGCTCCTCTTGGCTGTGGCAGGATGCTACCTCATGATTTGTGTACTTCATTATACACACACACACACATCTCAATAAAAAGGTTCAATGAGCTTGATGAAGTGATAATACAAGTTATACATAGACTTAAGTCTAAATCATTGATGCAAATCTAAAGGCAAAATAATTCTATATATCTTTGAGTCTTAAGAAAAAACTGAAATGATACACACAAAATTGTTAGAAGTGATTATTTCTTGAGGGTAGGGTTATAGATATTTTTACTTAGTTTACTTTCTATATTTTTGCTTGTATGCATTTAAGACAAGCGTATTACTTTTATAATCAATTCTTTTTGGAAAAACAAAATTACAATTCATCCCCAATGGCAGAGTCCACAGGCTGTTCCCAGGTTCTATTTCCCCTTTTTCTATGGTATTATGACCTTTAGATTAGCATATGAACAACTTGAGGAAAGGCTACATTTTCCAGAGTCCTTTGCAGCTAGGTGTGGCCAAATCCTGACTGCTGAGATGTAAAGGGAAATGTTGTGGCGGCTTCCAAAAACTTTCTCTAAGACATGGGTGGAGTGTGCCCTTAGTCCCTTCCTCAGTCCAGCAGCCTGGAAGTCAAAGTCACGCAATGAGCAAAGCAGTATCAATCCCGGGTGCCTAACAGTGTAGAGCATATCATTCCAGGGCCTTCCACCTGGACTTCCATAGGAGATAAAAATACAATTCACTCTAGCATAAGTCATTGTCATTTGAAATTCAGACACTCAGTCGAACCTTACCCTAATATCACTTATGCCACTAGTCAAAAGCCCAATTTAAAAAAATTCATTTTTGTGGCAAGTTCCAGGCCTCAAAGGTTTACTATATGTCTGTGAGCTTGTAAATACTTAGAGCAGTAAGGTGAAATATAGAATAATTACACTTTTCCCCTCCCCATTACCAAGGTACAATTTATCCATGACACATGCTTTATTGAAAGTTCTCTCCAATTGCAGGATTAAATGTTGTGACAAATACTAAGGCAGTAGAGAAATATCCACTTGTTTGACTATCTGAAAGAAATGAAACTGGCATCATAGCTTATCAATAGTATAAAATCCAAAATATATACTTTAATTGCTTTTTTCTATACAGGTAACAAGGGGGAATTTTAGCTCTGGGTGTCCTATGGCCTTCCAAGAGCAGGGTTAGCCTCAAATAGGATGCCAGAACTTAGAAGTATCTCATGGGATAAAGTTACTAGTTACACTTCCAGCATTTCCTGTCACCCCTTACGGTTCTTTCTTTCAGACACAAAACTCCGAAGGCTCATTGCCGCACAGGAGGAACATCTTTAGCAGAAAGTAGAGAACAGGGTTTAGACTTTTAAAAGCTACTTGACAGTGGCTGTTTAAGTGACAGACTAAACAGATTCCCTGGTCTGGGGGTGGCTGGGGCACAGAGAGCAACTGAGGAGAGCCTGGATAGCGATGGCCTCGCCCGACAGGAAGGGGTCCTGAATCCTGCCCCTGTCCATCTCACTCCAGGACAGAGGAAATGTGTGTCCCTGTCCCGGGTTCCCAGAGCAGATGTGGTTATACATTATGCTTTCACAGAAGTGTTCCCAAGAATGTCCCAGACACTGTAAAGAGCCCTACCAGGGAGCCTGGGAGCAGCGGGATGATCCTGTACCATGACAGTGGCCCTGAAGCAGCAAGGTAAGGCCTCACACCTGAAGGTGCTCTCTCAGGTGGGAACAGACACACTAGAGCAGCGGTTCTTAACCTTTTTTTGTTGTTGTTCCAAGGACCCCTTTGCCAGTCAGGTGAAAACCACAGTCCCCTTCTCAGAATGTAGTGGCAGATAGTTTTATGACACTCAACATTGGCATGTCTTTAAATTAATTTTTAGGACTATTCAAAATTACGTTTTACAACTTTCCCATAATTTCAGTACCTGATAACCTAACACAGTTCAACATCTGTTCAAACGGTCATTTTCAGCAAACATTTAGAAATTCGTATTTTCCCATGGCGTCATAAAACCATCTCCACCATCCTTACCAACCTTTTTGCAGGCCGTTATCCACTGCATTCAGAACATGCTACATCAAAATAAAAATCATACTAAGTCCACACTATACGGTGTATTATTTAATACATCACACCCTTATCAACACATTCCCACCAGTGTTTTTAAATGCATAGAATAAAATTACAAAGGAAATCAGCTACATGTACAGTCATACCTTGGTATTCAACTGCTTTGAAACTTGAATTTGGTACTCGACACATTTTGATGGGAAAATTTGTCCCGGTACTTGTCGTTTGTTTGGTCCTCCACACGCAAGCTAGAACTTGTTGGTGTTGGTTATCTCGTAACTCGCTACCCTTTCCAGCTGAAACAAAGGGTCATGAGTTAGTCATGTGGTAACTCTTGCCCTGTGCACATCCCATTGCAGTCTTGTCTTAGCTTCTGTGGTCATTTTGTGTTTTTGCATTTTTTTTCTCATCATGGGTCCTAAGAAAACAAGCAGTGATAGTGCTAAGCAGAAAAGTAAATTACTTCACACCACCATTGAGCAAAAAAATAGGTAAATATGAGAGTGGTATTCACATTACTGATCTTGCTAGTGAATACAGTATGCCTAGAGCAACGATATCCACCATATTAAGAATAAAGAAACGATTAAAAAAAAGGCTGTTGCAGAAGGAGTTAAAGCAGTAACGAGGCAGCGTTTTTAATTTGGGTAAAGGAGAAGCAGTTAGCAGGTGACAGTGTGTCGGAAGCATATGTGAAAAAGTGAAAGAGTTGCATGCCAATCTTTTGAAAAGCAAACCAGAACCGAGTGATGAGAGTGTTGAAGTTTTTAAGGCCAGCCACGGCTGGTTTGAAATTTTTTAAAAAAGGACTGGCATGAATTCGGCATGGAAGAATTTGTGGCCAGAAGCTGTAACTCAGATTTCAAAGGGTTTGAGACTGACCCCAAGCCTGCAGGTAGAGAAGGTCCAGTTGAGCAGGACATTGTATCTTTGGGCCAATCAATCCATGAGTCTGGAGGTCAATGATTCTGACATTGAGGAGTTAGTGGAGGAACATCGTGGAGGGCTCAGCACTGAGGAGCTGCAGGAGCTACAGCAGGAGCAGCAACAAGAGGCGGCTGAAGAGGTTTCTTCAGGTGAGGAGGAGATAAGGGAGGATGTCCCCAGCTCCTTGATAAAAGGAATGTGTGAAAAATGAGACGTTCCAAACTTTGTGGAGATGGGAAGCAGGTGTGGCTCAGTGGATAGAGCCCCCGTTTACCATATGGGAGGCCCGGGTTCGCGTCCGGAGGCCTCCTTGGGAAAAACTTGTATTTTTAGATGCATTCTCAGCATGGACAGACATGAGATGGTTTTTCAGTTTTGCTGGCTTCATACTTCCGTTTGTAAGAATTTCTCCACTCAAAAAACAGCGGTTTTTGAGTTCCACCATGTTCATTAACACAAGTAAAACCAAATAATATATAGCTTTCACCATACTTCCTTTCCTTCAACATTTCAACTTAAATTGGGTCTGTAAAATATAATTTGACAGTTTTTAACACTCACTATTTTATAAGGTTTTTAAGTAATTTGATAAAGATGCATATAAATAATTTTTAAAGTAATTTTTAACTCTCATATATTCACGCAAATTACAGCAGTATATTAGGATTCACGTCCTTTCTGGAATTCAGTGTCTTTCCTGGCATTGTGCATAAAGTGGTGTGTATTTCAGAACCTTCCTAGAAACCTAGCAGCAAAAGGAAAACAATGCATGTGGACATTTGAAGACATGGCTAGGATCACAGGCGGTTTATACGCTACAATATCAGCAACGGAAAGACAAACATCGATTGGATCAACAAACTCACAGTGGGCGTGCCTGATTTACACTCATAGCCAGCGTGTTAAAAGTAACCTACTTATGAAAATTATGAATTCATTTAAACTGACCAGTTTTGTAAAATTTTAACAATGAAAACGACTTACCTACTTTCACCCATTTGTTAATAAACAATTGTAGACAGGGAAATACTTGAATGTAACACAATCACTGGGCAACCACACTGAGAATGCTCATCTCCTCCTAGGCGTTGAGTTGCCAGCATAG
>JAQZBX010106930.1:0-10706 GCA_029593785.1 Cabassous unicinctus
AGTGCTTTCTTTTTTCCAATTTAATTTTTTCTGCTGAAATCTTTGTTATTTCTTTGTTTCTACCTCCTTTGGGAAAACTTCATTGTTCTTTTTCTAATTGCTCCAGGTTTTCTGTTAGGCCTTTAATTTTAGCTCACTCTTCTTTTTAAATATAGGTGTTTATGGCTATGAATTTCCCTCACAGTACAGCTTTTGCTCCATCCCATAAGTTTTAATAGGTTGTGTTGTTATTTTCTGTCATTTCAAGGTAGTTACTAATTTCTTTTATTTCCTCCTTGGCCCACTGTTTTTCTAAGAGTGTGTTGTTTGACTTCCATATCTTTGTTCCTAATTTTGTTCTCTACAACTTAATGATTTCCATCTTCATTCCATTATGGTCAGGAAATTAGTTTGTATAATTTCAGTCTTTCTGAATTCATTGAGTGTTGTTCTGTGGTTTAGTATGTCATCTATCTTGAAGAATGATCCATGTGCACTAGAGAAGAATGTATATGCCGATGTATTGGGGTGTAATGTTCTGTATATATCTTAGGTCCAGATCCTCTAATATATTTTTCAAAATCTTTGTTTCATTATTGATTCTGTGTTGAGATGTTCTGTCTAATGGAGATAATGGTATATTAAAGTCCCCCACTATAATTGTAGAGTCATGTATTTACCCACTTTGTTTTTCCAGTGTTTGCCTCATGTATTTTGAAGTGCCTTGTTTAGAGGCATAAATGTTTATGAATGTTATTTCTTCTTGATAGATTACACTTTTTTGTTAATATATACTGTTCTTCTTTGTTTCTTACAATAGCTTTGCCTTTAAAGTTTATTTTGCCTTATATAAGTATAGCTACTCTCAGCCTTTTTGGTTACTGTTTGCTTGTAAAATTGTTTTCCAGCCATTCACTTTCAGCCCTTTTGTATCCCTGGGTTTAAGGTGGGTTTCATGTAGACAGCATATTAAGGTCATATTTCCTCATCCAATCTGTGTCTCTTGACTAGGGGGTTTCTTCTATAACATTAAATGTTATTACTGTCAAGGAATTACTTACATTAGTCATATTTTCTTTAGGTTTATCAATGCCGTATGTTGTTTTTATTTCTCTTTTTGTTTATTTTACTTTTTCTTGCACTCTCCTCCAACTCTCTCTGTCTTTTTTTTTTCCTTTCCCCCTTCAGAACTCACTTTAGTGTTTCTTGCAGTGCAGGTTTCTTATTGACATTGTCTCTTAATTTCTGTTTATCTGTTAATATTTTGACCTCTCCCTCAGTTTTAAATGCCAGCTTTGGTGGACAGAGATTTCATGACTGGATTTTTTTTTTTCTTTTAGCACTTTAACTATGTCATAGCACTATGTCTTGCATGCATGGCTTCAGATGACAAATCAGCACTTAATCTTATCGACCTTCCCTTGTATATGATGGTTCTCTTTTCTCTTGCTGTTTTCAGTATTCTTTGTCTTGAGCACTGGACTATTTGACCAGTATATATGTCTGGTAGTAGGCCTGTTAGGATTTATACTATTTGGGGTGCACTGCATTTACTGGACATGTATGTCCATCTCCCTCATTAGGGTTTGGAATTATTCAACTATTATTTCCTCCAATACTCCTTCTGTCCACTTTCCCCACTTTCTCCTTCTGGGATGCCTATAATGCATATGGTTGTGCCTTTTGTGTGTATGTGGTAAGATTTCATTGTGACACTTCCTTCTTCTTATTCTATTTGCTTTTTGTTGTCTATGATCCCTTGAAAAAATTAGTACCGGAGAAAAGGAAACAGATAGGAAGAGAAAAAGAATACTACTAATAATAATAGTAAAAGATAAGAGAGGAAGAGTATAGTGAAATGCCAATTGAAAGGGAGCTAGAAAATACTCTAGGGAATGCAGAATACAATGATTTCAGTGATGGATGAAGATCATGGTTCATGTTATAGATATAAAAATGTTCCTTCACAAAGTGTTAAGAATATGGAGATACACAGGAAAATGAAAACTAATGTAGCTTATGGATGACAATTAACAGTAATATTGTAATATTTTTGCAGCAATGGCAAAAAGGACATATCAATTCTAAGGGACTACAATAGCAGTTATAAGCAGGTACGGGAATTTTCCTTTTGGGTAAGGAAAATGTTTGAAAAGAGAGTAAGTGATGACAGCACTAGTCTGTGATGAAACTTAGAGCCACTGAGTGTACACTTAGAATGGATTGTACAAAGTGTGCGACTGTATAACACAGGGAATGTTGTGGTGAATGATGTACTGTGATTAACAGAACAAATAAGTGAATATTTTCTCATAAACTATAACAAACATATAATACTAGTACAAGGTGTTAGTAACCTGGAGTGTTGGGGGAATATACACCAAATATGTGGCACATTGTAGTAATATTTTGATGGTGCAAGTTGTTGGTGGGTGATGTATGATGATATACATGTTTGTTTTGTAAGTTCACAACTTTTATTATACATTCAAATTTATGTGTGTTCATGTATGAATGATATATGTTAATAAGATTTTATTAAATAAACAGGAAACTATAAGTGCTGGAGAGGATTTGGATAAATAAGAGCACTCCTTCACTGTTGGTGGGAGTGTAAAATGGTGAAGCCTAATGGAAGGATGATTTGGAAGTTCCTTAGGAATTAAATATAAAACTGCCATATGATCTGTCAATTCCCCTGGAAGGAAAATACTTAGAAAAACTTAATGCAAGGATGTGAACAGTTATTTTCACACTAATGTTCATAGTGGCATCATTTACTATTGCTAAAAGATGGGAACAACAAATGTACCCAACAAATGATGAACGGATAAAAATATGTGGTATGTACATATGATGGAGTGCTATTCAGTTCTAAGAAGAAATTAATTGGGAAAACACATGACAACATGGAAGAACCTTGTGACATTTGTTGAGGGACTCAAGCCACACACAAAAGGATGAATATTGTATGTTCTCACTGGCATGAACTAAATGCCATGAGTAGATTTACGGAGTTAGAGTATATAGTCTAGGATATTAGGAGACAGAATTTGTGTTGAAGAGAGGGATTTGATGCTGAATGTATTTAGAATGTTTGATAGTCAATTGTAAATATGTGGTAAAATATGGAGTTGATGGTAACTCATTTTAATGAGTTTAACTGACATAGCTGATTTATGAATGTGATTGTGACCAAAAGGGGTAGTCTAGGGATGTTAATGTTAAGCTAGAGGATAATCTATGGACTATATCGCATAGTAATTTTTGTGGTAGATGATGTTTGTTGTTAATATACAAGAATATGCTACTACAAGAATTTTAGAATATGGTGATGCATAAAAAAATAAAACTAGTTAACTTAAAAACTATAGTTAAGGCAAGATGGCATCAGTTTAAGTGGATGCTTATGATCCCTCTCACAAAAACAGCTGACTGGGGACAGGATCCTGCCCAAGTGAGCTGTTCTGGGAGCCCACAGAGCAGGAGCCTTTGGGGCATCAATCTGGAGGAAGAGGGACAGGGAGATAGATTGCTCAAGATAAAACCAAGAGTTTTTAGCCCTGTTCCTGGAAAAGATGGATGGCTAATCCCCACCCTCAGTGCAGGGACCAGGGTGATCCCCAACTTCCCTTGGCCCCCAGTGAGAGGGAGCATTCTCCGAGAGTGGGAGAGTTCTGGCAAAGGGTGGAGAAGGGTTTCCTTTCTGTGGGTCTCGTTGCCTGGACCCCCTTAGAGCTTTGGGGAGCACACCAGCCAGCTTGAAGTGGCACCAGGCTGAGGGGAGAGGTGAATCTCCTGAGGAAGTCTGATTTACCTAACTGCCCTGGGATACAGAGGCTTGGCCTTTGAGAGGTTGGATTAAGCCAATTTAATAGTTCTGTGCAGAGGACTATAAGAATTTCAAATCCCCTAAAGAGTCAGGCAGTGGGAAGTGCTTAATAAGTTTTCAAGAGCCTATTTATGGTCCATGGGAGGAAGGGGGTGGCTTAGAAGAGGTTTGAAAATCATTTCAGTGCAGTGTACTCAGTCATCAGAGTCCCATTTGAATTTCAAAAGGGAACTCAATTTGACCAGGAGAGGGGAGGGGGTATCTGCTCATACAGCCTGCTGAATCCAGCTGCCCTAGGAGAGTAAAACCTGCCTGGGGGAAAGTGATTGAACAGCTTTCTGAAGAGCTAACTGACCCAGTTAGAAAGGTAGCTCAGTGGAGGAATTTCTGCCTTGAATATATGAGGTCCTTAGTTTGATTCTTGGCTCCTCTAAGAGTAGTGATCTACTGGAATATCTAACATCCAGCTGATACCATAGGACAGGGAAAACATAGACATTATTTTTGTACTAGCTTCTTTTGGGTCCCCTATTTATTTTATTTTTAAAAAATGTTACTTAAAAAAATTAATTTAGTTTTCTCACCAAAACCTGCCTCAAATCCTGCAGAGAGAAACCTCCAGGGTAATTAATTGGTGAACACAGGCAGCCTGAGAGGCTCCACAAGGGCCCAAGAAGGAACATTTTTCTTCCTTAGCTTTGTTTAACTACTTGCTAGTGTGTTTGTTTGTTTTTTGTTTTGTTTTTTTGTTTATTTGTTTTGTTTCTTGCTTTTCTTTCCTCTTTCCATTCCCGCCACCCTTTTTTTAATTAGTTGCTGCTAGCTTGTTTCTTCTTTCCTGGGCTTATTCTTTCTTGATTTTCCATTTACAGAGTATACTGATGTTGTCTACCAGTGCTATGTTTTTTCCTTCATTCATCTTTCTATCTTCTGCTTCCTGTTGTGGTTCTTACATTCCACCTTTTAAAATTAGTCCTCAACTTTATTAGATTTCTATCTTGTCTATTTTGTTTTCTTTTTTTTAATCAAGTTCTTTCCTTTCTTTTCTCTGTCTCTCTCTCCTCACCATTCTGGCCTTTTAAATCATTCTATATATTTTTCTCTATTTGGTTTCCCATTTCATTGTAGGTACTCCACTTTTTTATTGCTGTTACTCTACTCTGCTTACATGAGTTAAATGCTCATTTTACTAAGTCTTATACAGTCCCTCTTCTAACTTTTATTATTATTACTATTATCCTTTTTCTTTTCTTACCTCTTGCAATTTCTCTGGCCCTAATCTTTTTTCTTCAAGGGAACCTAGAAAACAGGAAGGAAATAGGACAAGAAGAACAAAGTTTCAAAGAGAAAACTTAACACACACACAAAACCAGCAGCTAAACAAAACTCTAGAGAAGAGAGAGAAGCTGAACAAACCCAGCAAGATAAATGATGACCAGAAGGCAACAAAAAAATACAAGCCATACTAAGAAACAGGAAGACAGGGACCAGACCAATGAACAAACTAAAAACCAGGAAGAGATGCATAACATTGAACAACTAATCAAAGTTGTCTAAATAAATATCATGGACCAACTTAATCAAGGGAAGGAAGAGATTAAGAATATTAAGAAGACACTGGGAGAACATACTGAAGAAATTTTAAACATATGCAAAAAGATACTGGATATGATGGTAATGAATGGCACAATCCAAGGAATCAAAAAGACACTTGAATCACATAACAGCAGATTTGAACAGGCAGAAGAAAGAATTAGTGATGTAGAAGACAGTACATTTGAAATCAGATAGTAGAACAGATAGATAAAAAGATAGAAGAAATCCAGCAGGGATTTAGGGATTTAAACCAAAACACAAAATGCGCAAACATACGCATAACATGCATTCCAAAGGGAGAAGCAAAGAGAAAGTGAACAGAATGATTGTAGAAGGAAATAATGGCTGAAATCTTCCCAACCCTATTGAGGGAGATGGATGTACATGTCCAGGAAGCACAGAAGATAGAAATAGAAGGAACATTTCCTAAGTCATTCTATGATGTCAACATTACCCTAATACCAAAGCCAAACAAAGATGCCACAAGAAAGGAAAATTACAGACCAATCTCTCTAATGAATCTAGATACTAAAATCCTTAACAAAATACTTGCAACAACATATCAAAAGAAATATACACCATGACCAAGTGGGTTTCATCCCACTTTGAATGGTTCAACATAAGGAAATCAATCAATGTAATACACCACATAGAGATTGAAAGAAAAAAATCACATGATATTCTCTATAGATGCAGAAAAAGCATTCGACAAAATGCAGCACTCTTTCCTGATACAAACACTGCAAAGACAGGAAAAGAAAGACACTTTCTGAACATGATAAAGGGTATATATGAAACCCCGGAGCTAACATCATCTTCAATGGTGAAATCCAAAAAGCTTTCCCTCTAAGATCAGGAACAAGACAAGGATGCCCACTATCACCACTCCTATTTAACATTGTCTTAGAAGTACTTGCTCGAGCACTGAGGCAAGAAAAAGATATAAAAGTCATCCAAATTGGAAAGGAAGAATTAAAAATTTCCCTATTTGCAGATGACATGATCCTATACATAAAAAGCAATGAGAAATCTACAACAAAGCTTATAGAACTTAAAAAAGAGTTCAGTAAAGTCGCAGGTTATAAGATCAATGCTCAAAAGTCAGTAGCATTTCTGTACACCAATTATGAGCAATCTGAGGAGGAAATCAAGAAAAAAATCCATTTACAATTGTAACTAAAAGTATCAAATACCTAGGAATAAATTTAACTAAAGATGTAAAGGACTTATATAGAGAAAACTACAGAACACTGTTAAAGGAAATCAAAGAAGACTTAAACAAATGGAAGAATATTCCCTGTTTGTTAATAGGAAGAGTAAACATCATCAAGATGTCTATCCTACCCAAAGTAATCTACAGATTTAGTGCAATCCCAATAAAAATCAACACTGTATTTTTTAATGAATTGGAAAAACCAACTAAAAAATGAAGTTGGAGGTATCACACTACCTGACTTTAAAACATACTACAAAGCTACAGTGGTCAAAACTGCATGGTATTGGCACAAGGTGCCAATGGAACCAAATTGAGAGCTCTGATATAGATCCTCGCATATAGAGTCATCTGATATTCGACAAGGCCACCAATTCCACTTATTTGGGAGAGTATGGCCTCTTTAACAAATGGTGCTTGGAGAATTGGATATCCATATCCAAAAGAATGAGAGAGGAAAACCATCTCACACCTTATACAAAAATCAAGTAAAGATGGATTGAAGATCTAAATATGAGAGCCAAGACCATAAAAACCTTATCTTGATAGATAATGTAGGGAAGCATCTACAGGACCTTCTAATGGGAAATGGTTTCATTAACTTCACACCCAAAGCACGGGCATTAAAGAAAAAAATAGATAAATGTGATCTCCTCAAAATTAAAACTTCTGAAGGTCAAAAGATATTATCAAGAAAGTAAAAAGGCAGCCTACCCAATGGGAGAAAATATTTGGCCACCATATATCTGATAGGAGCCTAATATCCTGCATATATAAAGAAATCCTACACCTCAAAAATAAAAAGACAAACAACCCATTTAATAAATGGGCAAGTGACCTGAAAAGACACTTCTCCAAAGAAGAAATACAAATGGCTAAAAAGCACATGAAAAGATGCTTGATATTGCTAGCTATTAGGGAAATGCAAATCTAAACTATAAAGAGACACCATCTGACACCCATTAGAATGTTGGCTATTAAAAAAACAGCAGACTATAAGTGTTGAAGAGGATGTGGAAGAGTGGGAACTCTCATCCACTGCTGGTGGGATTGTAGAATGGTACAGCAACTATGGAGGACAGTTTGACAGTTCCTCAAAACACTAACTATAAAACTTCCATATGATCCAGCAATTCCACTGCTAGTTATATACCCTGAAGAATTGAGAGCAAAGACATAAACAGATATATGCACACCAATTTTCATAGCAGCATTGTTCACTATTGCCAAAAGTTGGAATCAACCCATGTGCCTATGAACAGATGAATGGATAAACAAAATGTGGTACATACATATAATGGAATATTACTCAGCTGTAAGAATGAATAAAGTGCTAACTCATGGGATAATATGGATGAATCCCGAAGACCTTATGTTGAGAGAAACAAGCCAAGCACTGAAGGATGAACAGTACATGACCTCACTGATATGACTTAAGGAAATTGAGCAGTCTCAGAGAGCTATTGTCAGTAAGATCGGTTTACAAGTAATAGAAAGAGGAGAAGGCTTTGAGCCATCACCCATATGGACATAATCTATGGTAAAGTGATAGAGTGTAGTTGCATATTGAAGGGATAGGACAGGAGGTAATGATATTATTGGGTTGAGAGGTGCAGGATTGACAGGTGGGTAGTTTGGGAAGTGTGGTTTAGAAGGTCCAGGATACTGGGAGGAGGGTTGGGAGAGGGACCAGTTGAACACTGGGAATTTGTGAGTGTGAGGTTGAAATACAGAGGTGGGAATGCTCTTTTGGCAATATGACAAGGAAGGATCACTGGTTTAGGGTGTTGGTTGGGGGGAGGCAGTCAAGATGGGGCATATCTGGACCAGACTTCTAGGGAGTGTTTGAGTGTTCATTCTGTCATAATGTGTTGTATCAGTGGGTGGAGACCCACATAATGAGCGGGAAGGAGTTCAACTCCCATCTTTGGGAGGACTGATTTGTTCAGAAATAGACAGGGTGGAGTCTCTCAAGAGCAAGGGCGGTCCCTAATAGGGGAGGATATTCCAGTGTGTCAAGACCTCTTGTTGCATGTAACTATGAATCTTATCACCCAACTAGTCAAGCCAGTGGGTCGTCGTGGGCACTGGGAGGACAGGGTGGGAGGAATAGAATAGGTCAATCAGGGGGCATTTAGTGGTCAGTGGAAATTTTCTTCATTACCATACAGTGATGGACACAGGATATGGTAAGTATCATCAATATTTATAAAAGTGTACGGTCTAAAATGTAAACTATAGTGTATCATTGACAATGTTTAGTAGCTATGTTTCACTATTTGTATATCAGTTATAACAATGCTACCATCCACATATAAAAAGGTATTAATATGAGGGGGAGGAAAGAGGGAAGATGTTGGGTATATGAGAGTCTCCTGTATTCTGTGTAACTTTGCTGTGACCTAAAACTTCCTTGAAGCAAAACGAAAAATAGTGAAACTTTGGGGTATGAGAAGGAGAATGTGCCATAGTACATTCGGGATACTGGATATTGCAGTGATGAAAGGCAAATGGTCAAAAAAAAATTTTAAAATATTTTTCATTGTTTTAATGTCTCAATATTTTAATTTCATTTTATTTTTATTTTTAAAACTTTTTAAAATGTATTTTATCTCTTACATTTAAACTTATCATTATTATTTCATTTTCCTTTTAATTGTATCCAGCTAATTTAATGGCTTCATCTTTGAAGAAACTTTGGATCACAGAAGGGTTACAACTGGGGCAGGGTTTGATCATTGGTGCAGGGTGTCAGGGATGGGGAATGCATGGGAGGAAGTTCACCTGAGTATAAATATAAGGAATATAAAAATGTTCAAATGTTCACGTGGCATTGTCACAGTGGGTGGAGAATCATTCACTAAATGAGAGAATACTGAATTCCCATCCTCTGAGAGCTCTGCCACATTCTCTAAGGGAGCAGCAACAATCCCCCAAGTGCAGGGGCAGTGACTGGTAAAGGAGGATGATCCACTGATGGGCCCTTGACATTGATGACAAGCTTTATGAGTCTTTGCTCTTGCAATTGAAACTTAGACTATTGCTATGGGGTGCCTAAGATTTCCTCCTGAGAACCTCCTTGTTGCTCAAATGTGGCCACTCTAAGCCAAACTCAGCTTATGAATGCATTACCATCCTCCCAGCATGAGACATGACTCCTGGGGATGGGCCTCCCTGGCACCAAGGGATTGCTACCAAGCACCAACTGACAATGTGACTGCAAAAAAGACCCTGAATAAAATGGGGAAATGGTAAAGACAAATGACTTTTTATGGCTAAGAAACTTCAAAATGAGTCAGGAGGTCATCTCAGAGGTAATGCTTATGCACATGTCAGTAGGATCTCATAGAATTCCAAAGTGGATATCACCCCAAATAGTGGGGGCTCCTGAGAGCTCTGGAGACACCCAGGTCCTATGTCAAGGCAGATAGCTCTGGAGGTTGGTGCTTTGCCAGTGGGCCTTACTTTGGAGTTTGTGCTCCTGAGAGTGACAGAGTTGGACTCAAATATGTCCTCCCTGCACATGGCTCATCTGTCCCTTCTATTCAAACTTATACTTGGTGCTGGTGTTTGTAGGTGTATGTCTAGAGATTTGAGTCTTTGGGCTGTCCATGTGTCAGCTGGGCCTGGATCCTCTGTGGAGCAGCAACTCCTACTCTACAACTCATTGGACTCACCCAGGACAACTGGCAGGGAGATCATGATTGACAACAGCCATCCCAGGGAATGGAGAAAGTCTGCAGCTGCAGGCAGGATAATACCCTCGATCTTCAATCTTCCCCATGGGATATCAGCCCCCTCTCAATTGGAGGTGGAGTGGACATCATCATCAGAGACTCCTCAGTTTGGGGGGAAGAGCTATAGACTAGAGTGGGCTTACTGGTATTCTACTATAGACATATAGTGATTCAAGCAATGGAAGAAATTACAGCCTTGATGTGGAGCCATTGGCCACTGGAGGCTCTGGGGGCAGGGGGAGGGAAAAACAGTTGTAATACAGGGGCTTTTTTGGGACTTGGGAATTGTCCTGAGTGACATTTCGATGACAGATATAGGCCATTTTATATCATCATATAGCATGCAGAA
>JAQZBX010106931.1:0-10680 GCA_029593785.1 Cabassous unicinctus
GCAGGGCTCCCTGAAGCCGGCGGAATGGCTGCAAATCAGCAGAGGGTTGCCGAGGGCAGCAGGGAGTCGGGGAGGTGCCGTCACCCACAGCTGCTTCTCGGCCAGGAGCTCCTCCCGGGCATTCCTGTCTGTGTTAACACACAGCTTAGGGAACGCGGTTAGTGAGCGAGAGGATGAGTAAATGATTAAACAGAGAAGGCCGCGCTTTGAGTGTACGTTATGAACCACAGGTTCTGTTTAATCTAATCTGTTCATCTGCGGTCACAGGAGAACAAGGTAAAAGGTACCAGGCTGAGAGCACAAAACTATCTGACCAGAGACCGGAAGGGGGAGAGCATTCCTAAGAGGTTTTCAGCATTCTGATTTTTTAAAAAATAGTGGCTAAACCAGCAAGAAATGACTACTTCAGACTTCTGTGTGCCTAATACTCTAGATTCAAAATATATAGTAATTAACAAAACCGCCATCACAGATTTTATCATCTCAGTAATTGAGAGAACAGATAACTCGACAGGGAACGGACGTGTCGGGCAACGCCCATCAGCGCTCTGCTCAGGCTCACAAGGACTGTTCCCAGCGGCTGACCACGCCACGGGCACAAGGCGCGCGCCAGCCAAATCCAAGTGACTTCACAGGGTGGCATCACGCTTTCTCTGACCATATTACAATTACATTTGAAACCAATAAAATACGGATGAAAAAGGTAAGCCCCAAGATTGGACATTAAAGAACACACTTCTGAACTGGGCCAGGAAAGAATGAATCATAAAAGGAATTAGGAAATACTCAGCATGGAAAAATGTCACTAATATTGCCGATCCGTACCAGGCACTTACTAAAATAACACTACGAAAGTAAACAGCAGCAGCGTTAATGAAGAAAAGCTCGTCCTTGGTAATGGCTAAGACTGATGGACTTCTGGAGAGGCCGACGAGGGGGGAGGGGAAGAATACTACCCAACACTGGGGTGTAGAGATGAGACTTGAGGGGCTGTGGGAGGAAGCGGCGCAGGGAGCCCCGGAACAGCTGCTGGGCGGCAGGAACTGGGGGACGGCTGCTCCGCGGCTCGGGCGTCCAGCAGGACACTGCGCGGCCCCCCGGGGAGGGCAGGGGCGAGGCTGGGGTTACGGTAGACGCCGTGAACTGCGCGCTCAGCAGCAGCTGCCGTCATCCACGCTCACCCACACGGAAGGGGGCAGGGGGGTCCTGCCCTTGTGTAGCTTGCTGGTGCCACAGGGACAGAAAACCCACTTCTCCAAGATCCAGGTGGGCACAGGCCGCTCGCTGGGGGCCCGACTCTGAAGGCGGCCACGGTTCCAACCTGCCCCAGACGAAGGTGGCGCAGGAGACGTGAAGACAGCGGCTTCCTCGGAGCCGAGGGCAGTGAAGAGCATTAGCTGGGTGGGGGCCGAGTCAAAGCGCAGCTGTGGGGGGCCATGGGAGAAGCCCCTGCTGCGCTATCTGGCCCCTCCCTCTGCCCCACCCCAGGGCGTTCTGGAGCTTTGTGGGTCCCTGGCCTTGTTCCCGCTGTCAAGACTGACTTGGGAAGCTCCTCTTACGGGAGCCCCCTCCAGGCAAAAGCAGCTTAGAGCCACAGGGGCCAGAGCGAAGGCTGTGAGCCCCGCAGACGAGCCCCTGGGAGAGGGAGAAGGCCTGTCTGCTGGGAACTAAGGGCACATTCAAGCCTCAGGAACCTGAGGCCACTCACAAGCACACGCCTAGGACAAGACACAGGCCCACAAGAGCAAGGACCCTGTGCTTGGCCTTCGCGTGGGCGGACCTTCCTGATAGAAGGGCTGACACTCAGGACATCTCTGTCCTATCACCAGCTAGACACAAACTCAAGAAACAGACATCTCGGGGAATAAACCCCGAGTCAACACTTTAAATATTGAAATGTACTCTGTGCAACAAAAGATTACAAGACAAAGAAACAGGAAACGATGGCCCACCCAAAGGAAGAGGACAAAAACCCAGAAGACATCAAGGAAGATACACCGGGACACACAGACCGAAGAAATGACCTTCAGCGTGCTCAAGGAGATGAAGGGAATACAGAGAACTAAAGGATGTCAGGAAACAGTGGACAAACAACGCGAGGAGCTCAGTAAAGAGATAGAAAATTTAAAAACAAAACAAAACAAAAACTGGCGTTGAAGACCAAAATGACTGAAATGAAAAATCCCCAGGAGGGTCTCAGCAGACTGGAGCTGGCAGAAGAATCGGAGAACTCAAAGGCGAGACTCTCGAAACGAGTCGGGCTGAGGAGCAGAAAGAATGGTAACAAGCGAGAAGAGCCAAGAGGCCTCTGGGACACCATCAGGCGCATCGATGTGTGCACCACGGGCGCCCCAGAAGGAGAAGAAAGGGGCAGGAGGGGTGTTCACAGAAATAATGATTAAAAAACCTCCCCAGACTTAACAAAAGATGTGAACATGCACATCACAGAAGCCCAGAGAACACCAAACGGGATAAACTCTCCCTATTTGCAGAAGACATGATCCTGTAGATAGAAAACCCCAAAGACTCCACAAGAGGGAAGCAAGTGTGGCTCAATCGATAGGGCTCCTGTTTACCATATGGGAGGCTCCGGGTTCGCTTCCTGGGGCCTCCTGGTGAGAGCAGGCCGGCCAGCGCGGCGCGGTGGGCTGACGCAGCAGGACGACGCAACAAAGGGAGACAAGCAGACACAGAAAAACACACAGCAAAATGGACACAGCAAGCACAAGCAGCGGGGGGCATAAATAAATAAATAAATAAATAATCTAAAAAGAATCCACAAGAAAGCTACTAGAATTAACAGATGAATTCAGCAGAGTGGCAAGGTACAAGATCAACAAGCAAAAATCAGTAGTGTTTCTACATACAAGCAACGGGTATTTGAAGGAGAACTCAAGAAAAAAATTCCACTTACAACAGCAACTAAAAGAATCAAATATCTAGGAATAAATCTAACCAAATGATGTAGAGGACTCGTAACCCGAAAACGGGTGCAGGAAGGGGAAAGACGTAAAATGTATCCGACTGTAAAGGAAGATTACCAACTATTAGTACTTGTAAATGATTACTTAAAAACTCTCAAATCTATAGACAATTACAAGAGGCAAGGTTTCCACATACAAACCAATATATAAAAATCAATTGCATTTCTATGCAAGAACAAAATTTTAAAAGTTTTAAAGACACTTTAAAATCTCAAGATTCAATATTTTAAGAATAAATCTGAAAAGAGTAGCTATGGGAAAATTACAAAACTTACAATTGTATAGAAAGTTACTAATGACCTAACTCAGTGGAAGCACATACCACGTTCACAGACTGGAACACTCCGGTTCATAGGGCATGTCTTCTCCCCTGAACTAACATAAAGAAACCCTGTAATCCAATTCACTCTCTATGCCACCAGGCGTGTGTGTGTGTGTAACTTGACAAGCGACTTTATAATTCATGTGGAAATAAGAGGCCACGAATAGCAAAGATAATCCTGAAGGAAAACAGTGAGGCGGACCGACTTGTAGCACTCACGGACCTAAGCCCGTTCTAGTTAAGTTGCACTGCTTGGTGTGGTACGAGGGCAGGTGTCCAGTGGAGAGGACAGAGGCCGTGGAAACGGATTTGTGATAGTGTAGGAATTGCACGGCAGTGGAGAAAAGATGGGTGTGTCAGTAAATGGTGCTGTGATCATTGATTATCCATATGGAGAAAAATGGAATTAGATTCCTTCTTCACAAACACAAAAATCCATTCCAGGTGGGTTAAACACAAATAAGGATGAAAGCACCTCTGCAATACACTGTCGATGCACATTTTTAAGACACTGGGGTAAGAACGATTTCCTCAGCAAGACCCAACCACCATAAAGGGAAGAATGATAAAGCTGACATTAAAATTGAGAACTTTTGTTCATGAAAACATACCATTAAGAGTGAAGAGACAACCTACGAAACGAAGGTGTTTCCCTCAGTGACTGACAGAGGGCTGGTATTCAAATTAGTCCTTTGATAGGTCAGAATCAAGAGCCCAGGATAGAAAAAGGAAGAAAAAAAGCAATGTCACAGCTGCAGCACCACAAACGGCCGTGAAACAAATGAAAAAGTGTCCAGTTTGTCTGTTTTTTAGGGAAATGCAAATTTAAACCATGAGAAACCACTGCACACTCATCAGACTGCAAACATTAAAAATCAGGTTAATAAAAAAACAACCAGGAAAAGAAATCAGGTAAGTGTTTGCAGAGACGTGAGGCCAAGGAACTGGGCTTCACGGTGGGCGGCACTGGGCAGCGCTCCCGCGCCTCGTGCGTGCCCCGGACGGGGATGGGAAGGTGCGTGGCACCCTTGCTCGTGGGCAAATCCCACGACTGGCGAATCCCACAACACGCCGCGGGCAGGAGCAAGTGACTGCAAACAGCACGCAGCACGAGTCCTACGTCACGTTCAAAACCTGCGAAACGTAACATGCTGTGAGAACACGGACACGGGGCCAGAGCCAGGGAGTGAGAAACTCGGACTTTAAGACACTTGTTACTTCTGGGGCTGGGGCGAGAAGATAAGGGCAACGGGGCAAAGCCCCCTTCTTGGCATGGGTGGGACATTGTTCATTTTAGTCCACGTTTAAAAGAAATTCATTGTGGTAACAAATAGAACACAAAACTTCCCATCTTCACCATTTTCAAGGATACAACTCAAAAGCGTTCATTCCGCCCGCAGTGCCGTGCTGCCAGCACTGCCACCCGTGACCAAGACCTGCTCCTCCCCGGAGAGCAGCTCTGCCCCGTGGGCAGCCCCTCGCCCCGGCCCTGGTGGCCTCCGGCCAGCCTTCTGTCTTAAGCCCTATTCTTAGGCCACAGCAGCTTCTCGGGGCTCGTCCAGGGAGATGCAAGCATCCGCCCTTCTTTCAGCGGCTGAATATGCCACGCCACGCACAGACGGCCTTCCTGTGTCCGTCATCCGTCCACGGACAGGTGGGTTGCTTCCACCTTTTGGTATTGTGAGCAAAGCCATTTTATTCTTTTTCATTAAAGTGTATGTTTGTGTTTTTATACAAAATACTCTGCTTTGGAAATGACAACAATTTATAAAAGAAAGAAAAAAAGCCAAATTCTGCTCAAAGTAACTTTACTTTTGTCTTTTCAGACATGTCAGACCAAATATGCCATTTTCTAATCTTGACACCAGCAAGATTAGGCCGCCCTTCCCATCAGCACCCCCCGCCCCAGTCACACTCGCTTGCTTTAGGAGCAAAGCCAGAGCTTTGCCATCGAGAAGCAGACGCAGCTGAGCCCGCTCCTGCCTCTCCAGCAGATACGCGGGAATCGGCTGCCGATTTGGTTTTTGCACCAGTGAGCCACAGAGGAAATTAAAACATCGATGAACTCATCTAAACAACCCTAAGTTTTCACTATCTAACCATCATTTTTTCCCTGATTTTCTTCTCTTTCTTAAAACTCCAAAGTACTGGGTTGAGGCTGTGCCATTAAATAGCTCCACGAGAACCAGGAGCTTTCACGAGGGCTGAGGGTCACTTCCCATCCTGTGCAAAGCTTCCTGGGTGCTCAGGCCAGCGCAGTCACGATGCCCAAGAGCAGTTCCCAGCTCTGCCATCCTGAACGCCAGCGTGGGGCTGGCACACGTCAGGGCCACTCAGAACGGGCAGCATGGCGCAGAGCGCCCACTCTTCTGGCCTGGCTGACTCTCTGAAAGGGGCAGTGGAGTTTAGGGCTCACCACTGAATTTATCAGGGACAACGATGACTTTGAAGGATTTTCTGGGGGGTCCTCGTTAAGCTGCACAAAGTCATGGGTTCCACCGTGTCCCCAGCGACCCTCCCCTGCAGCCTCGCTGCGATGGCCTGGGGCTGGGGACCCACTCGCCTCCAGCAGACACCAGGAGCTCCCAGCCCGTGGGTCCTCCGTGGTGCCTGTGAGGGGGCGGGGTCACTCCACGGTCAAGAGCGGCCAGTGTCACCCCAGGAGCAGAACACCAAGAACCGCCGGCCAGGGCTGGCTCACGTCTTTGCGTCCCGACTCCATTCAGCCTTCAATTACCGAGCCATCTGCTGTGCTCAGTCTTCACTGACGTGGCCCATAGGAAACCCTCTGCCTGGGGGGAAGCGTCAAGATTGCCGTGAGTGAATTCCAAAACCACATGCTGCCTGTTACACGTGAAACGGCACCTGAATCCGCGAAGACCCGCTCCTCCGGGGTCCTGGAGCGGCACGCCGCAGCGTCTGTGACAGCCAACGCGGGGAGGTCCTCTATTGCACACCAAAGTTCAAGCTGCATTTTACTGCATTTAAATACATTTCCTCATATTCGTGAGTATGGATGGAAATGAGACGACCACATAACGGCTCAGAAATCATGGAATCTGAGTGGGATCGCCTTCAGGGGAAAGCCCTCCAGGCACGCTCCTCTCCAGTGCTCTGGCACGAGGCGACACGCTCTCGGTTTAGAGAAGGACACAAACGAGGACGACACCACTTACACTATCCTCCTTTAGGAGGACAAGGTGTTCAATAAATATACAGAAATGAGTGTGAAAATCAGAGAAACAGAGCGGGACTATTTGTGCGGATGTCAGAGCCTGTGACGGGTCGTCCACGCCGACTTTCAACGAGTGGCCTCTGCCGGCAGGGAGGGGTGGCGCACTCATTCGGAAACTAATGCAGCACGGGAGAGAGGGCTTGTACCTTTCCACTGCCCCATGTAGCCTGGCTCTATTCGCTACAAAGCGTCGCTATTTTAAACTTAAAACAGTGAAAACGCCCTGGAGCCTTACAAACAGCTCCTCTGCCTGTTTTCAGGGCTCCGGCTGGGTACGGTCCTGCTACCAGTGACCCATCCTAGGGCCACTGCTGGGCTGAAAGCAAGAGCTCAGTCTTGGAGAGGCCGAGCCCCTCGGCAGCCTCCTGAGTGGTCCAGCTCTTCTCGTGTCCCTGGAGCAGGACCAGGCTGCTGCAGCCACCAGAGCGGAGGGACCGGCAGTGGCTCTCTCAGCAGACGGGAGAGGAAGGGCTCAGCAAGGCAGAGAGAATCAACGGCTCCCTGAAACGCGGCCACAAACAACTACGGAATAAGTTCCGCAAAGCTGGTCGGTGTGACCCGGCAGCCAGCTCAAGGCCAAATGGAAACCTCTCATATTATAAAGTTCCTAAAATTATTGCCATAGAGCCACTAAGTCGGGCCGTTTGAAAACCTGCACTGTTGGTGTCGCTGACATCTAAGAAGCCAATGTTCCCAAATCAACAGGAGCCACTGGCTGAGAATGAGCTCTGCAAAGCTCTATCCAGAGTCACAAAGAACTAAAAATGCCAAAGATGTACGCAAAATTGTTGACAAAAGATAGTTTTCTCTAAAATCCAGACAACTATCAAAAATAAACTTCTAAGTTTGAATGTCTACATCAACATAATTGGTCTGCGAGGGTCTTCTTCAGTACTGTTCGCACGTCCCCAGGCGCGGCAAGGTGGATGACGGGCGGATCTTAGCCGAGTGGCTCCTGCTGACCATTCTCTTCAATTCCTCGAGCAAAGAGCTGAACCAACTGACAGTGGACCCTGCAGAGGCAAATGGCCACGTGGTGAGACCGCCTGTGTCCCTCACTGACCGCCGCCCCGAGCCCCGGTCAAGGTCGGAGGTGTAGGCGCATCCGCCACGGAGCGATCGGGTCAAAACGTGGGCTGCCCTGGCCTCCAGTTTAGGCCGGGGGCTGCAAAGGCGAGCCGGTGGCCACGTGGGAAAGGCCGGGGGTGTGAGTCAGCCGAGTTCTAATCCCAAAACCACGGAAGAGGACTCGGCACAGGGCTCCCTGCGCAAGGGGTGAGGAGGCAGAGTCCAGAGACACGTGCAGCGCCTCCCGGTGGGCCCCAGACACGGACGAGAGCCAGGGTGGCCGAGGGGTGGTCGGACCCCTGGAGGGCCCTGCCCCGTGGCTGGGGAGGTGGGGACCCCTGGAGGGCCCTGCCCCGTGGCTGGGGAGGTGGGGACCCCTGGAGGGCCCTGCCATCTAGCAACAAGCTTTGGGATGTGACCTCGGAAGTCCCCGGAGATTCCGGGGGCTCCTGAGTCCTGGCCGCACAGCCGCCTTCCCACATGCACAGCAGCAAACCCCACCGAAACGTTCTAGTAATAAAAACCCACAATTAAGTCATTCACCGTCCAAGGCATTGTATCAAGTATGTAGGATAAACGTCACAAGAGAATGTCTTTCCTAACTTTCAGAGTTCCCTGTTTCTTTAGTAAACACATAAGCCAGCGTTACAAGTAATCCTGTTTCCGTAACTCATGAATTGAGTGGACGGAAGCCCTATCTCGTGCGTCCGTCGCACTCGGTGGGCTCTGCTGTGACCTTCTGCCCTCCCGCCGCCTCGGGCCGTGCGGGGCAGCCACGACTCCATGGACCCGAGCCCCGGCGGCCTCAGGACAGCAGCAGCGTGTGCAGGCTGGGTGCGGCGGGAGAGCCCTCCCCTCTGCGAGCTGTTTGGGAGCTGGTGGTGGAGCCTGCTCCAGGGCAGCAGCTGGTGGCTGGTAGGTCACGTACAGCGGGCAACCGGGAGAGCACGAGCCTCCTGCCTGGGACTCGGCCTGGGCCGCTGGCCGGGAGTCAGGGCCAACTCGCCTCCTCACCTAACCCACGCCCCCCAGGCGCTGCCAATGAGCGTCAGTCTCACTGACGTGGGCCAAAACCTTTAAGGCATTTGCAAAGTAACTGGTTCAGAATCCTTCTAGAATTTTCTAGCTCTCCCACAATCTCATATAATTTTCCACACCTGATTCAACAGCAAGCCACAGTGCACACCACGTGACCCAGTCGACGCGCTCGCACCTCGCCAAAACTCAGCTGACGGCACCCCACGTGCCGCATGGCCCCTCGGCGCCGGCTCGGCACCCACCTGACCTCGATGGCGGAGCTGCTCAGCACCTCCCCGTCGCAGTTCCAGGAGCTGTGGGCAACCGGGCAGCAGCAGGGCGGGCGGTCACTGCAGACCGGCCCGAGTCGCTTCTTGCCCCCCTCCTGGAGGTCACTGTCCTCGTCTTCCAGAGACTTGGGGGTGAACTGGAACCTCTTGACACGGTGAACCTCCACAAAAGTGAAGTCAAACTGCCGGGAGACAGGAAGAGGGAGTGCCGCCGCCTTAAGGTCGCCATCCTGGCGGGGCGGGCTGTCCGAGGGCAAGCCCCGCAGGCCCCCAGGCCACCCCCTCCCCAGCCCGCTCTCGGAAACGCGGCTGCCCGCGCGGTGCCTCCGAGCGACGTCGGCTGACTCGGCAACGCAGAAGCAGGGAGAGCTCGGGCGCCTGACTTCCCAGCACACGTTTAAATGACTTTAAAACTTTCTGAAACCGAAACTCACCTGTAACGACAAACGCTCGTTAAAGAATTCCATCGTTAAAAGTGCTTTGTAGAATTTTCTACTGTCTTTTTTAACAATTTTTATTTAGAAACAGTATTGGACTAGATCTTAAACGCAATTTAAGTAAAAAAAAAAAATTAACCAGAAGTTCCAGCTCTCTTGGTGCTTTTAAACTCAGAGGGTCCTTTACACTGAACAGCGGTGACGCCTGAGGCCCTGGGAAGGCCTGGTGGGCGCCACTTTGACCACGCTCAGGATCACAGTTCAGTGGCACTGATTTCATTAACAACCACAGATTTCATCTCAAGCGACCTTAGAGCAGCGTAAAACTTGACCGACGCTTTGCTCTGCTTTAAACAGGAAGAGGAACGACAGGTAGGAAAGCACACGTGGACACTCACGCCTTGCAGCGCCTGTGCTCACACCCTGAACGCACAAGGAGTGACTGAGAGCTTAGCGTCGGCGAAATGCAGACCGGAGAAGGAAGCTGCTTCCTCCCTTTCAGCTAAGTCTTGGCTTCCTCCTCTGCACGAGGCAGGCCGCCCGCGCAGACTTCCTGCCGGCACGCACGCGGGAGAGCCCGCCTCACCTGGTCGTCCTGGTTGGTGTGCCTGACGAGGAACCGCAGGAAGTTGAATCTGGAGCATTTCCGGATGATGATGAGGTCAGAGGACCCGTCTCCCAGGTGGGCGGCGGGGGACAGGCCCCGGGGGCTCCGAGGGCAGGCGCAGGTCATGTTCGTTGCGTTGATGGCCAGGAACTTCCCACAGACGACCTTCCACTCCTCTACTTCCTCTGGAGGAGAAGACACCCCGGGGCTGTTAGGGGCCGTGCCCAGGGCAGCCTCGGCCTCCTCGGCCCAATGCCAGGAAGGACCAGGGCCCCTCGGGGCCTCCACACGCTTAGCACGGACCCCTCCCGCGGCCAGCTCCTCACCGTCAGCACGAGGAGCTCCCTGTGGAGGTTGTGCCCTCCCGCAGGGTCACCCCGGCTCACCCCTCTACTGACCCTCCCGGGGGGACTTCTGGACAGTGACCTAGAACAGGGTCCGCACTCTGCAGCCTGTGGGCCAAATCCCAGCTGCCACGCTGAGGGCTTTTCACGTTTTTAAGAGGTTGAGGAACAGCAAAAGAAGAACTAGTAGGTGAAGATCATACGCGATTTGAATTTCAGTGTCTGCAAGTAGAATCCTATGGGAACCCGCCTCCCCCTTCCCACTGGAGCGGCCCTGGCTGCTCTGTGCTGCTGGGCAGGGGCTGCACAGCCCGCAGAGCCCAAAGCAGCCGCCGCCTGGCCTTCTCCGGAAGGGTCTGCGGCCCCTGGCAGCCCC
>JAQZBX010106932.1:0-10703 GCA_029593785.1 Cabassous unicinctus
TATTCCCTTCTCTACCCTGTCAACCAAAAGATATGATAAATCATACATGTCCAGTATCAAGCAGATTACAAAGTGATAAATGGCATACATGCCATGTTTCATATGAGGTTGTGCTCTTTAATGATTCCTATGGAATTGTAAAGGATCGAGCCTTTATAGGGGTACCAAAACCTAATACAGACACAACCATAAATTGGACTTATCAGGGAAGACTTATCCCACAAACTTGGGATGATGCAATTAATAAAACTTAAACCTATTTATAGAAGGTCCTTTTAGGAATCAGACCTACTTTTGAGTGGCAAGGTAACAAAACCAAATCCAACATATCCTTGGTTAAGAAGTCAACTCAATTTTTGACCGTTTGTGTAAGAGACCCAGTAGTGTTAATTATAGGAACAGTCACAATAACTCATAGCAATATTAGTTGTCTCAATTGTTCCCTATATACTTGTATAAAAAATTCCTACATAAAAGAAAATCAAACCTTCTTTTTACCTCATAGGTGAAGAGGATTGTGGTTTCCAGTTTGAATGTCAAGATATTGGCAACAATCCCCAGAATCCCAAATTTTATGGTATTTTCTTGATCATTATCTAAAAAGAACAAAGAGAGTGATAGGTCTCATTATCATGGGAATATTAGGTTTAATTGGAATTATTACTGCTGCAGCAGTTGCTGGTGCTGCTTCACAACAAGGAGTACAAACACAACAATATGCTAAGAACGGCATAAAAATGCCAGTGGGATGTGGCATAGTCAATCACATATAGATCTAGAGTTGAATAATAGAATGAATGATTTAAAAACTGCAGTAGTACCCTTAGGAAACCAAATATATAATTTAAACATGTTAAGAAGTCTTAAATGTGATTGGAATGAAAGCACCTACTGCATTACTCCCTTGCCATATAATAATGGTGAGCATGATTGGGAAGAAGTGAAAAAATCATTTAATAAAATATAAACATAATATTTCTTTAGATATTCTTGAATTACAAAAGAAGGCATTGAGTATGTCTCAAAATGAATTGCAGGAAACACCAAATGCTGAATTTTGGAATGAACTATCCCAAAATTTGAAAAAATAAACCCCTTACATTGGTGGAAATCAACCTCTGTACTTGCTAACTTCAGTGTGATGATCATTGGTGCTCTGCTACTCTTGTGTTAGGAGGCATGCACAGAGCCCTGCTGTCCCACATTAACAGGACTGAAAAAGTCAGCCATGCCAATAACTTGATTCTGCTCCGAACCCTTAACTCTTTAAACCCTGTCCATGGATCTTGACTGGTTATCCAGTGATGGGTTAGACCTTCAGAGGAGGGCAACCTAAGACAGGCACAGTCACCCTGGACAAAAACAAAGAAGGCTGAAATGATGGAAATATGCTGAAAACATTAGCATAAAGGGCTAAGCATTTAGAAAGAATGTTTGCTGGCAGAGAAACATTGGTAAATGTTCCCAGGGCATTGCATACTGCAGACATCAGCAGGAGGAGGCAGAGCAAAATGTACTCACCACTAAGAAGTTATTGTCCTAAGAAAGATATAAATAAGACTATCTAGAAAAGAGGAACAGGCAGCTCTCTTGCATACCAAGAAAGGACCAAGTAACAAAGAACGCCCTACTTTAGTTATCAGCCTTGTAGTATAAAAGCAGTTTCAGCTTAAATAAACTTGTCTGCATTCCACATGGAGTTAGGTCCCCTGATCCCAGTCTTCTTTTCTTTTCTTCATTCCTGGCACCATATAACTCCATGTTTGAATTACAACAACACTGGAGATCATAGATGGTATTCTTTGGATGGATTTATACTTTATTAACATGTAACAATATAATTGATTTGTTAACAAAAAGAAAAAATGCTGCTACAAAACCTGAAATTGCAGTTTTAATTTTCTCTACTATTCCATGTGTATTTAAGAAATTATGTTTTCATTTTCCTATATTTGATTATCTCTTCTTAAACTTAAGCATTTGTTATTAGAAATATGTTTACCTTCAAGTGATTTTTAAAATAATTTTATTGAATTATATCATTCATACATGAACATACAGAAAGAATAAGTGTATAGTAAAATTTGTGAAATTACAATATAAATATGCATATCATCATACAAGTCTCCCATACATTTCTCCACCACCAAAATTTGCCTTGTGTAATATTTGTTACAAATCATGAAAAAACATCAGCAAAATACCTAATGAACTCTACCCCCTGTATCTTACATTTGGTGTATTTTTCCCCCAACCCACATAAACATTACCACCCTATATTAGTATTATTTATTTGTTATTGTTCATGAGAAAACATTATCATATTTTGTCCTGTAATCACCATCCATGACCTACCACTGGATTTTCTGTGTTCTACAGTCCCAAACTTTGTACAATCCATTGAAAGTGGACACTCAGTGGCTTTCATTTTCATCACAGACTTGTGACATCATCAACACATTCAATTGTAGAACTTTTAATTATTTCAAAAGAAAAAATCCCATATTCCCCTATACCCCCAAATTGTTGCTACTAAAAGAATATCTTCTTATTATTTCTGCAAAATATTACAATATTAAAGTTTAATATCATCTATAATTTACTATAGTTTTAATTTTCCTGTGTATTACCATATTCTTAGCACATTAAAAAGCATAGCATTCTTTTATTTATAACATTCTTCATTTTGCTATATTTGATTATTTCTAATTAAACCTAAACAATGGTTATTAGAAATATGTTTCATTTCAAGTGATTTTTTAATATTTTGATCAATATTAAGGTATTCTTTGTATAATTATATTTTCTCATTTTCTTAAATGATTTTTCAAATATTAATATACAGTTCAAATTAATTAGGATTAAAATTTTAATGAATTCTCTCAAGTTCATCACCATTTATTAACTTATTCAAAAATTTAAATGTGTATATTTTCCTCTAAATCCTTAATTCATATAAAATGTTTATCTTATCATAAATAATATCCTTATAAATTACTACATTAAGATTTATTTTTCTTAGAAATCTATGTGTCTAGAATATATATTTATTACAATTCCTTTTGGATTTGTTTGCAATTAGCTATGTCTTTGATAAACATTAATTTATTTTTTAATTTTTAAAGAAGCTTTAGATTACATAAATGTTAAGTAAAAAATGTAAGGGTTTCCTATACGCCCCACTCCTTCCTCCCACATTTTCCTATATTAACAACATCCTTCATTAGTGTGGTACATTTGTTATAATTCATGAATACCTATTGAAGCATTATTAGCCATGGACTACAGTTTACTTTATAGTTTACACTCTGTCTTGCACAATTTTATAAGTTATGACAAAATATGTAATGGCCTGTATCCATCACCACAATGTCATGCAGGAGAAATCCAGTATCCCAAAAATACCCCCATATTACATCTATTCTTCCCTCTCGAACCCCTCAGAACCCCTGGTGGCCTCTGCCTTTATATCAATGATAAGAGTTCTTCCACTGCTAGAATAAAAATAAGTGTATAGTAGAATAATAATAAGTCTACTTTAGTCCATTTTTCATTCTCCATTCTTGGGGATTTGGGGATGGTGATACCCACTCCACTTCTAACCGAGAGGGAGCTTTGATCCCATGGGGTAAATGGATGGAACTATCTTACTTGCTGTTGCAGACAATCTGTGTTTCTTGAGATGGGCATTGTCCATCACTATCTCCTTGTTAGTTTTTCTGTGTGAGACAATGAACTGGAGAGTAGGTGTTGCAAAACACACTAACTTCCCCCCACCACCACTTGGTACATGACCCCCAGGGATGAGCCACCTTGGCACTGTAGGATTATTACCAAGCACCAACTAGCAATATACCTGGAAAAAGATCTGACCATAAGGGGTAAATGGTAAATACAAATGAGGTTTTTGGCTAAGAGATTTCAAAGTGAGTCAAGAGGTCATTCCAGAGGTTATACTTATGCACATCTCAGCAGGATCTCTTTGACTGCCACAGTAAACAGTGCCTCAAATAGCAGGGCTTCTGAGGGCTCTAGAGACATCCAGATACTATAAGCAGGGCAGACAGCTCAGGAATTCAGCACACTGTCAGTAGGCCTTTCTTTGGAGTATTTGCTCCCTAATGTAACAGAATTAGACTCATGTATAGGTTCTCTACACATGGCTCTTCTGCCCCTTTATTTGAACCTATAATTAGCACTAAAATTGATAAATATATGTCCCAGAGATTTAAATAGTTGATCCACCAATGTGCCAGTTGAGGCCTGAATTTCAGCAGAGTCGCATCTATTTTTAATAATATATATTTTAAACTAATCTCTCATCTTGTACAGACATTGTGTCTTCTCTTTTATTTATAAGCCCTTTATATTTTCTGGTCTGCTTTATGAACTGTGCTGGCAATGCATTCATTTTTTGTACATTTCTATGATTTAGAAAATGTATGTTTTTTGTTTTTGTTGACAACAATGGTGAACAAATTTTTCTAAATTTTCAGACAGGAGTAAATTCAAGAATTGCTTTTGTCTTCATTAAATTCAGTCTAACATGCATTCTTATAACATATTCCATAAAAGATTTATGACACAATTAAATATGTATAATTGGAGAAAGTGAAAATCTAGACTATTTACATTGTCACTTTATTTGACCTATTTATATCAGTGCATGTCATATTTTATGTATGATGTGGTCTGAAATATCTTTAAGACAAAATCCTTTTCTTCATAGTAGTATGTCAAAATTCTATGTATTGTAAAGGAAATAGGACTGGAATGGGACATCACAAAATATGAACATTAGATTTACTTGCAAATAATTGAAGTTGTATAATAGCAGTAAAAATAGATTACACTCACTAAACACCTACTGACTTCCAGAAAATATTAAAAGGTTTTATGTATATAATTAACTTAGTTTATCTACATAAGGTAACTCTAAGGAAAATACTTGCATTATCTAAAATTTAATCTCAGGTAAAGGAAAACTATACTCCTACTTGTTCAGGCAAAGACTTAAGACTCAATCTTGCATTTTCTTTATCTCATACACCTAACATCAAATCCATCAGCATATTATACTGATTCAATGCAAAGAATGTATTTGGCATGTGACCATTTCTCAACATCTTTTCTATTACCACTCTGGCAAAAAGATCCATCTCTCAGTCTTTAAATAATTGCCACAGATTTCTGGATTGTCTCCCTGTTTTCTGCCTTTTACCCCTTGAGTCTATCTCAATGTGCAGACCAATGTGTTGCTGTTAAAACATAGGGTCTATCATGTTACTTTTCTTAAAAAAAACTATAAGACTTCCAATCACATTAAGAGAAAAATAAAACTTTTATTAGAGTCTATGGGTCAACCATGATGTTGCCCCTATTTCTTACTTCTGTGAACTCCTGACTTTTGTGTCTATCATTCTCACTTTTGAATGGCCACACTGAATTCCTCACCCTTCCCTATACACGTTAGGTCTGATGCCTGAAATAATTTTTTTTCTTCTTCCTGAATTTCCTTTTCCCAAGATAACTCCATGGGTCTTTCCTCATTCTCTTTCTCTTAAGATCATCACCTACAACCTATTTAAATTTGCACATGCCCCATCCCTCACAATGTTGCACTTGTTTTCCATGGCAGTTATCCAGATCTAACATTCTATATATTTTTCTTATAACTTTTGTTTCTTTTCTGTTTTCCTCCACATTGAAATCTCTTTGTTCACAAGATATTTGCCAATAATTTTCAATTCTGTATCCCCAACACCTAGAAAAGTGCCTCAATAAGTGTTTTGAATGGGTGAATTTTATGGATGATGAAACTGGGACACAGGGAGGCTTTTATAGGTTGTTCATAGTCAGTCAAAAGGTTAAAGGACAAGCTCAAATTTGAAGCCAGTCAGACTGATTTCAGAGCTCACATTCTTTATCACCACTTTATCATATAACATTTTCCTAAAACATTTTATTACTCTTATCAGAGTTGAAAGCATGTAATACATTATCTTAATATGTTAAAAAGTATTAACAAACAAGCAGATTTTTGAGAAGGGTATGTTTTTGGCAGTCCTCACTAAACCTCTTAATAGAAGACAGTGTAATATTAGAGATAGCTGCAAAAATGTTCTCAAACATTCATTTATAGTCTTATTTACAGAAAGAAAGATCTGTGTAATGGAAAGAGTGATTTAGCAGGTGATGTGAGTGGGCTGGAGAGAGAATGTACATTAGTCAGGTAAAGGCTGGTTGTTGTAAGAAAGGGCTTTAGAGTGGCTCAACATAAGGGAAAGTATCATCGTTGGGTAAAACAGTGCAGATTTTTGATGACTAGCCTTGTGAGTGGCTCTTTTCTCTCAGGTTATCCTGGAATTTGTATGTCTTCTATGTTGTTATTCTACTATATCCCGAGATGTTTTCTTATTTTGGATGTTTGAAGAGGTTTCACATAGCATTCTGTCCACACCCAGTCTGAAGGAAAGATGATATTTTCACATTTAGAAAACAGTTTCAGAATTTTTGTCATTTGGATGGTTTTTAGGAAAAATTCAATATCTTTAGTAAACGTATTACTAAAGGAGTAACACATTTTTTTTTTCTGATGTGAGCTTTTATGGAACTGTACATTACCTCAAATTATCACAGTTAATGACTAAATGTAGTTTATAACATTTTTTACTGTCTTTTCAATATTTGCTTGCCACTATAGTGATAGCCTTACTTTAATCCCTTGTCATCGTAATTTTTTCTTTTTAATGGCTTAACTAGTGATTACTATATGCATGTTTACTTTATCACAGTCTTCCTAAAATAAAATACCACATAACTTAAAAAACTAGAACTGTAAAATAAAATTTCAATTCTTATTTCCCATTTTGATATTTTTCTTACATAAATTTTACTTTCATACATGATGTAAACCCAACAATTCATTAACCTAATTTTATTTTAGGCAATTATTTTTAAAGCCATTAAAATTTTGCAAATCAAATTTTACCTTCATTTTTACATTTTTAGCATTATCTATATCTATGTTTAGACAAAACTCTCCTTCTGTTATCATACTTCTGCATGGACAATTTTTAAAGCATAAGTGTGAATGTGGGCATGTGTGTGTTAATTTTCCTTTAAAAATCTTTATTTTGTTGTTATATTTGAAAGTGGTTTTCAGTGGATATTTAATTTTGAAATGTATTTTTATCTTTCAGTAGTTTAAACATATCTTTTCATTATCTTCTGGTTTTTATCATTATCGATGCCAAATCTCTTATATTAACTAAGGTTTTTTACTTCTGTATGTGATATGCATTTTCCTCTGACTGCCTTTGTAATTGTATACTGACCTTTATTTTTCATCAGTCAGACTGATGAATCTAAATGTGTTTTATGTTCAGTTGATTTGTTTTATGTATTTATCTTTCCTGGGAGCTCACTGATATTTGTAACCCCATGCTTTGATGCCTTTGTTTATTTTTGGAAAACTCTAGACCTATATCTCCAGAAATATTTCTTCTGGTTGATTTCCTCTCTATTCTTGTTGCTGAACTTTAACTACATGTACATTAAACTGTTAGATATTGCTCCACAGCTCTTGGATAATTTTTCCCTGCACTGTTTTTCTTTAAATTTCTTTCTTTTTGGACAATTCTTATTGGAATATCTTCAAGTTGACTCATTCTTTTCTGCTGACACTACTGATGAAATTTGTTGAAGGAATTCTTCATTTCTGATATTGTGTTTGTCTCTGAGTGATTTTTAAAATTTTATTTCTAGCCATTCATTGGATATCATTTTATAGTATCATCTCTCTGATGAAAATTCCCATCTATCTACATGTTGTTTATCCTCTCAATTAGATATTTTAAACTAGTAAATATCAATGTTCTTTAATTAAAAACACCAGGAATACTTGTGGTTCAACAAGTTCATTTTATTACTCAATTCTGTGAGTAAGAACATACAACATGAGGATATGTGCAGTTTCTATGTAAAATGGTGTTAGAAAAAAACCTATGATAGGATTTAGGCTTAATTTGGATAATGGAGGGGATGGTATAAGGAAACATAAGCAGGTTATAGATTGAATGCTCTCAGAAAGAAGGAAGGAATTCTATAATTAAGTATCTCAATAAATCTTATCTGTTGTTAAGACTAAAGTAAGACGAAGGCCGTAGTTGACAAAGTAATAACAATGGCTCATTTGGTAAGAAAGGAGGATGTTTGGTATTTTGTTAGATGTAACGTGTTCTTGCCTGGCCCCAGTATTTCTCAAGACCACTTAGTAGAAACTTGAAGAGAAGACACTGAGGATGAAGGCAAAGTCCTAGAATCTATGTTACTCTTCTTTTTCAGACTTCCCCTCTAGTTCACACTTGACCTTAAAACTGGAATGCTGCTATGGCAGTATGACAAGGTAGTGTCACTGGTTTAAGGTGTAGGTTGGGAGGGCATTCAGGAAGGGGTGCATCTGGAGTAGGCTTCTGGGGAATGTGTGTGTTCATCCTGTCATAAGGTGTTGTGTCAGGGAGTGGAGACCCACATGGTGAGTGGGAAGAAGATGAACCCCCATCTTTGGGAGGACCAATTACACCCAGAAACAGACAGGTGGGTGTCTCTTATGCAAAAAGATGGATCCTAATAGGAGAGGAAAATCAGTATGTCAAGACCTCTTGTTGCATGTAACTATGAATCCTGTCATCCAATAAGTCAAGACAGGGGAGGGTCATGAGCACCAGGGGGATGGGGAGGAAGGAACAGAAAAGATCAAACAGGGGGTATTCAGTGGCCATGGGAAATATTTTTCCTTACCTTACAGGAATGAACACAGGGCATGGTAAATATCATCAAAAATTATTAAACTGTACCCTCTAAATTGTAAACTATACTGTAAATCATTGACAATGTTTAGTAGCTATGCTTCACTATCTGTATAACAGTTATAAAAATGCTTTCATTCACATAAAAAAGGTTTTAATATGGGTTGAGGAAAGGGGAAAGAGGTTGGGTATATGGGAGTCTATAGTATTCTGTGTGTGACTTTGCTGTGACCTAAAACTTCTTTGAAAATTAAATGAAAGTTCGGGAGACACTGGGGAGTGACAGGGGGCAGGTGCTACAGTACAGACTGGACACCCGATAATGCAATGATAAAAGGAAAAATGTACCAAAATTTTTATAATTTTTTTGTTTTTTTCCTATTTATTAAATATCCTAATCCTTTAATTTTATTTTGTTTCTAGTGTTTTTTTAAAGTTACCATGTATTTTATCTCTTATATTTAAACTTATCTTTGTTATTTCATTTTCCTATTAATAATATTTGGCTATTATATGGGCTTCATCTTCAAGGAAGGTTTGGATCACAGAAGGGTTACAGAGGGGACAGGAGAGGAACATTGGTGGGGGTTGTCTGGGATGGGGGTTTCATGGGAGGAAGTTCACCTGAATATACATGAAAGATATATAAAATTGTTCGGGGTGGGGCACGGTCACAGTGGGTAGAAAATCACTCAATAAATGAGGGAATAATGAATTCCCAGCTGGGAGACCTCTGCCACATTCTCCAAGGGAGCAGCAACAGTCCCCTGAGTACAGGGTCAGTGTCTGGCAAAGGAGGATTGTCCACTGATGGGTTCTTGTTTTTGATGACTTGCTTTATGAGTCTTTGCTCTTGTAATTGAAACTTAGCCTACTGTTATGGAGTGCCTAAGGGTTGCTGTTGTAAAACAACGTGGAGTTTGACGGTGCCAGGAATGATCCAGAGAAAGATTGGGATCAGGGGACCTCACTCCATGAGGAATGCAGGCAAATTTATTTAGGCTGAAGCAGCTTTATATACTACAAAGATGATAACAAAAGTAGGGCATCTTTCATTATTTCCTCTGCTTGGCATGTAGGAGAGCTGCCGGTTCCTGTATTTTTAGATAGTTTTTCTTAGGAATTTATACAGTAACTTCTTAGTGGTGGGTTCATCTCCCTCTGCTTCCTCCTACTGATGTCTGCAGTACACAGAGACCTTGGAGACATTCGCTTATTGTTTCTTCTCCAGCAGGCATGCTTTTCAAATGCTTAACCCTTTATGCTCTGACTCTCAGCATCTTCTCCAACAATTCCCCCTTTTTTGTTTTTTGTCCAGGGTGACTGTGCCTGTCTTAGGTTGCCCTCCTCTGAAGGTCTTACCCATTGCTGGCTACCAGCCAATCTTCATGGACAGGGGTTCGAGAGTCAAGGGTTTTAAGCAGAATCAAGTTGTTGGCATGGCTGGTTTTTTCAGCTCTATTAATGCGGGACAGCAGGGCTTTGCGAATGCCTCCTAGTACAGTTAAGAGTAGCAGAGCACCATTGATCACCACACTAAAGTTATCAAGTACAGAAGTTGATTTCCACCAATATAAGGGATTTACTTTATTCAATTGATCTGTCACTGATTGCCAAAATTCACTACCTGGAAGCGTAGTAAGTTGATTCTGAGAAATGCTCAAAATCCTTTTTTGCAAATCTGCAATTTCTATAGATAAATTTGTGTGATGACCTATTAAATGATTTTTAATTTTTCCCACTCATAATGGGAATCATTGTATGGGAGAGGAGTGATACAAAAAGCACTTTCATTCCAATCACATTTCAAACCTTGTTTTAAATTTAGATTATATACTTGATCTCCCATTTGTGTAACAGCCATCTCTAAATCATTAAGCCTATTATTAATTT
>JAQZBX010106933.1:0-10723 GCA_029593785.1 Cabassous unicinctus
GAATTAGACAAATATTTCACCTAGATCTGTGAAAAAATCATTAGGAACCTTTCTGGGAAAATGAAAACAGGGGTTTTTCCTCACATTTCAGTAATTTTAAGCTGATTTATGCATTCTCATCTTGATATATAAATATCTCACTATGAGAAAACCCAAACGTGTTTCTTATTGTGGATATAAGTCATTTGTAGGTCAGTGAGTGCAACCTAGTCCAGTGCATGGAAAATGCTTTACTCCTTTAAATCCTGGAAAATATAGGGACCAATGAATTAATAATGGTTCAAACACTTTGGTCTATGACACACTGATGGAAAAACAAAAGTTAACCATGCTGAAATCTTGCTCCTAAATTCAGTTCCTGGATTTAATTGTGTCCAATCTCTAAAGATTTCAGTTCATATACAGTTGCCTCTTCATTTTTTTTTTTTGGTTGTTTGTTTGTTATGCAGTTTTCTTTCTTCACACACCCTTGAATGAGAAACAGTCTGATGGCATAAGATAGAATACGAGAAATCAAATACTACTTATGGTGTGGCAAATTTAGTGATTTATATATTTCAGCAATAGCATTTATAAACAAGTTTATTAGTATTAGTTGAGCAACATTAATTTCAGAGTTATTTAAAGACTACATACATAATCAACTATAATATATTAAAGAAACTGCCATGGTTTCTTATTAACAGAATTATGTCTCAAAAACCCATCCAACAACTTTGCAAGGATAGTGAACATATAAAAAGAGAAACACAGAATATGGTCATTAAGTTAAAATTTGAACAATAATAATGGTAAAACACACTGCAAAGCCCAAAATGGGCAATTCATTAATATGAATCAAAAGAACGAAAACTGAAAAGACATTTCATGGCTTTCGTTTGCAAACAAGGTATATCTACTACTGGAATACTTTCTGCTGCCCTGTTCACCACAATTCCTGAAGGACTAATGGAACAGTATTGTTGCCAGGAGAGAGCACAAAATTGTTTAATATGAAGGGATTTCCTATAAGAAAAATAGAAATGTGAATCTAAATTTACTCAATTTGTAATCATCTGGAAACATTTTAAATTACAAAATTTTCTTACCTGTTTGTTATATAACTTTAATACAATCTTGTGTAATGGATATGGTTGTACCCATTTATAATTGTGACCATTAAAGAAAGGCATTTCATACAAACTGTAGCATATATGGGACTAAGTCCCAGATAGGTACTTTCCACTGTAATGGTTTTGGTTTAAAAACCCCAATTCCCATTTGTGTTTGTAAATTTTAAGATAATGTAATATGAGAACAGGATGAAATAAGTTTATCAGAAATGAAATGGAAAATAAATACTTAAACTGGCAGGGTTTTATTTCTTATTATGATTTTAACACTCCTTTAACCAACAAGTGAATGAATTTCTTACTTTAATTTATTCAAGGAGAGTCATCCACTTCAGCCAAACTTTTTTTGTCATTGCCTGTCCCATCATCATCCACTTCAGCCAAACTTTTTTTGTCATTGCCTGTCCCATCACTGCCTTGATATCACATATAATAAGATAACAGTTATATCTTGTTATATATGGTGATATAATTGTGTGAACTCTATTTTCACAGGCTTTTTAATTTAAGGACCTATAAACATAAACTGAAATGTCAGGGTTGCCATCCTAGTTGGATAGATACAGGACAGTTGAGGAATGTGACTGAAGTCATCATGTTATATCGATGGGCTTCAAGAATGATTTTGAATTGCAAGTCTTACAATTTTAATTATTTAGAGCAGTTTATCTCTTTACTCTGGTAGGAAATTTGGTAATGGTTGTATTGATCATTGGGGAATCTCGGGTCCACAACACAGTATACTATTTTCTGAGCGTGTTGTCATTCTTAGATGTGTGCTATTCATTTGTCACCCCCAAAATGTTAATTTCTTGGCAAAGAATAAAGCCATTTCATATTTTGGATGAAATGGTTTTTTTTTGTTACTTTTGGGACTAAAGAATGTTTTATCTTGACTGTAATAGCTTATGATCACTATGTAGCATTCTACAATCCATTGCTGTATTCAGTTAACATTTCATCCTGAATCCATTTGCCACTCATCATTATATCCTGTGTTGGTGGCATATTGTATGCTATATTGCACAGAATGGCCATTTATAGTTTAACCTTCTGTGCATCCAATGAAATTAGACATGTCTTTTGTGACATGCCTACACTTCTCACTATTTCTTGTTCTGACACATCAACCAGCTTCTACTCTTCTACTTTGTGAATTCTTTTGAGATATATGCTATATTGATATTCCTGATTTCCTATGCTTTCATTCTGTTGTCCATTCAGAAGATGTGTTCTGCTGAAGGGAGGTGAAAAATCATTTCCACATGTGGCTCTCACTTAACTGGAGTGTGAATTTTTTATAGGACAATCATCTTCATGTATGTGGGGCCAAGTTCCAGCTACAATTTGGACCATGTTATAATAGTATCTATAATTTACACTATTGTGATTCCCATGCTGAATTCAATCATCTACAGTTTAAGGAACAAAGATATTAAAGAGGCAACGAAAAAATTGTTTGAGAGAAATTGCTTCAAAAATAATGTACAATTTTAGCATTAAGTAAAAAAAACTAGTATGTTTTTATTTATTTTTAAAATATACTTAGATTACATAAAATGTTACATAAAAAAATATAAAGAGTTCCCATATGCCCTACTACTCACACCTCCCACTTTTCCCCACATCAACAACCTCTTTCATTACAATTGATGAACATATCCTGGAGCATTGCCACTAAGCATGGATTACAGTCCACATTGTAGTTTACACTCTCTCCCACCCAATACTGTAGGTTATGGCAAGATATATAATGGCCTGTATCTGCATTGCAATGTCACTCAGGTCAATTCCAAGCCCTGAAAATGCACCCATACTGCACCTCTTTTTCCCTCTCCCTGACTACAGTATTTCCAGTGACCACTGTCTCCATATCAATGATATAACTACTTCCATTGCTAGAATCACAATAAGTCTATAATAGAATACCAGTAGTCTACCCTAGTAGACTACTATAATAGAATACCAGTAGTCTACCCTAGTATTCTACTAGTCTACCCTAGTCCATATTTTATTCCCCAAGCCTGAGGATTCTGGGATGGTGATGCCCACTCCGCCTCTAATTCAGAGGGAGCTTTGATCCCATATGACTGATGGATGGGACTCTCTTGCTTACAGTTGTAGACACTCTCGGTTCCTTGGTGTGGTGGTTGTCCATCTCACCTCCTTGTTGGTTGTCCTGGATAAGCCCAATGAACAGGAGAGTAGGTGTAGCAACTCTGCTGAGGCTCAAGGCCCAGCTGGCACATGGACAGTCTACAGAATAAAGTTTCTTGGATGTACACCTATCAACTCCAGCACCAACTATAGGTTCCAATAAATGGTACAGAAGAGACATGTGTAGAGAAGTCACATCTGAGTCCAACTCTGTCACACTGGGGAGCACAAACTCCAAAGTAGGGCCCGCTGGCAAGGCACCAAACTCCATCTGCCATGACCGTATGACTTGGTACCTGGTACCTGAGTGTCTCTGGAGCCCTCAGGAGCCCCACTCTTTGGGGTAATATCTACCTTGTCCATCTATGAAATCCTGCTGAGACATGCATAAGTGGTACCTCTCTGATGACCTCCCGACTGACTTTGAAGTCTCTTAGCCATATGTACTCACTTGTCTTTACCTTTTCTCCCTTTTATTCAAAGTCTTTTTCCAGTGCTATCACCAGCCAGTGCTCGGTAGTAATTCTTGAGTGCCAGGGAGGCTCATCCATGGGAGTCATGTCCCTCACTGGGAGGAAGGTAATGCATTTATCTGCTGAGTTTGGCTTAAAGAGTGGCCATATTTCAGCAACAAGGAAGCTCTCAGGAGGTAACTCTTAGGCACTCTACAACACTAGGCTAAGTTGCAAATTCAACAGCAAAAGACTCATAAGCATAGTCAGCAATATCAAGGGACCGTCAATTGACCATCTTTCTTCACTAGTCCTTGCCCCTGTACCTGAGGGATTGTTGCTGTTCCACTAGAGAATGAGGCAGAGCCCCCCAGGATGGGAATTCAATAATCTTTTGGTTGTTGTGTGATTCTCTACCCACTGTGGCAATGCCCAATTAGCATTTGAACATAATTATATACCTTATATATATGCCCAGGTGAACTTTCTCACATGTATTCCCCCATCACTGATACCCCACCCTATTGATCCTCCCCTGCCATAGTTGTCACCCTTCTGTGATTCAAAACTTCTTCAAATATGAAGCGAAGAGTATTGCCAAATTTGATTAATAAGAAAATGAAATAATAATGATAGGTTTAAACGTAAGAAATAAAATAATAATTTAGAGAAACTCAAACTAAAATAAAGTTAAAAAGGTGGGATATTTACAAAAATTAAAAATACTTTAAAAATTAAAAAAAAAATTGTTTGACATTTTGCCTTTCATCACTGTAATTTCACTTGTCCTGTATGTACCATGCCATTTTCTTCCATTTCTTCCCCAGTGTCTTACTTTTTTTAAATATTGTCTTCATAGAAGTTTTAGGTCACAGTAAAGCTACATACAGAATATAGGGAACTCCCATATACCCAACATCCACCTCCTTTTCCCCCTTCCTTATTAATAATCTTTTTACATGTGAATGGTATATTTGTTACAACTGAGGTATAAATATTGAAACATAGCTACCAACCATGGTCAATAGTTTACATAATGGTTTACATTTTAGACCATAAACTTTTTTTTTCTTTTTTTTTTTTATGTGGGTAAAAATCAAAATTTTGACAATACATACCGATATTAGTAAAATGATATATAAATACATATGCGTTTATGTGCATTTGTTTACATAAATGTTATTTGTTATATATATATATATTTTTAAAGGTGCTTAGATTACCTAAATATTACTCAGAAATTACAGGGATTCCCATGTTCCCCACCGCCCACACCTCCAACAACATCCCACACCACCATCCCTCATCCATGTGGCACAACACCCACAATGGATATACACATCCTGGGGCCTTGCCACCGAGCATAGACCACAGTTCACATCGTAGTCCACACTCTCTCCCACACAGTTCTGCATGGTATATGCTGATGTAAAATGGCCTACATCCATTGCCGCAACGCCACTCAGGACAACCCCAAAGTCCCAAAAAAGCCCCTGTATTTCAACTGTCCCTCCCCTCCCTGCCCCAAAAACCTCCAGTGGCCACTGGCTCCACCTCACTGTTACAATTTCTTCCACTGCTTGAATCATAATATGTCTACAACAGAACACCACCAAGTCCACTCTAGTCCATAGCTCTTCCCCCAATCCTGAGGGGACTGGGATGGTGATGTCCACTCCACCTCCAAGTGAGAGAGGGATTATATCCCATGGATATGGTGGATGGGATTCTCCTGCCTGCAGCTGCAGGCCCTCTCCATTTCCTGGGATGGCCATTGCCCATCGTCGTCTCCTTGCCAGGTTACTTGGATGAGTCCATTGAGTTGCAGCTCCACCGAGATTCCAGGCACAGCTGGCACATAGGTAGCCCAGAGGCTTCAGTCTCTGGAATTACACCTAACAACTCCAGCATCACATATAGGTTTGAATAGAAGGGACTGATGGACCATGTGCAGGGAGGACTTATTTGAGTCCAACTCTGTCACTCTCAGGAGCACAGAATCCAATGAAGAGCCCACTAATTAGGCATCAATCTCTGGGGCTATCCCCACTTATGTAGGACCTGGGGGTCTCCAGAGCCCTCAGGGTTCCCTCTGTGTGGGGTGATATCCACTTTGGTGTTCTATGAGATCCTACTGAGGTGTGCGTAAGTATTACCTCTGGGATGACCTCCCAGCTCTCTTTGAAGTCTCTTAGCCACGTGAACTCATTTCTCTTTACCTTTTTCCCCTTTTATTCAAGGTCTTTTTCCAAACGTGTTGCCAGTTGGCACTTGGTATTAATCCCTTGTTGCCAGGGAGGCTCATCCCCGGGAGTCATGTCCCACGTTGGGGGGAAGGTAATGCATTCAAATGCTGAGTTTGGCTTAGAGAGAGGCCACACTTGAGCAACAAGGAGGCTCTCAGGTGGCAACCCTTAGGCACCCCATAACAGTAGGCTAAGTTTCAATTAGAAGAGCAAATGCTCATAAGGCTAGTCCTCAATAACAAGAACCCATCAGTGGGCCATCCTCTTTTGCCAGACACTGCCTCTGCACTCAGGGGACTGTTGCTGCTCCCTTGGGGAATGTAGCAGAGCTCTCCAGGCTGGGAATTCAGATTCCCTCATTTATTGAGTAATTGTTTACCCACCGTGACCATGCCCCATCCCTTGATCATTTGAACAATTTTATATATCTTTCATGTATATTCAGATGGACTTACTCCCATAAATCCCCCTTCCCAGACAACCCCCATCAATGATCCTCTGCAGCCCCCTTTGTAACCCTTCTTTGATCTAAACCTTCCTTGAACATGAAGCCCATATAATAACAAAATACAATTAATAGGAAAAAGAAATAATAATGATAAGTTTAAATGCAAGAGATAAGTACAAAGAAACTCAGAAGAAAAAAAAAGAAACTAAACTAAAAATAAATTATTATTAGCAGATTGGGACATTCGAAAAAATGGGAAAAAAATTAAAAAAATCCTTTTTTAAAAGAAATTATTCTTTTTTCCTTTTATCACTGTATTATCAGATGTCCAGTGTACCATGACACCTTCCCTCTCTCATTCCCCAGTGTCTCCCAAATTTCCATTTAGTTTTCAAAGAAGTTTTATAGACCATAGTCTTTTATAATTTTTTTGATGAAATTTAACATGGAATGCATTCATCATTGCAAGAGCATTGAGTAAAATTTGAAAGAATGTTCATATCAATCCATATCTCTATTGTTAGAAACTAGGGAAGAACATGTCTTATTTTCAGTTAGTAGTGATTACATATCCTAAAATATGTCCAAAGAAGGCATTAATTTGTCCACCAAGGCATCACTTTACATGTGCAGATAAATTGTGTCATCTATATGTCTATGGCTATGCTCAAACTGATATCTATTAAATATTAATTGAAGAAATTATATTGGTGTTTGTGTTTGTGTAATTTGGTTTTCACTTTCTAGAATTACAGGGATATCCTAAGGAGTTGACAGTTTGATATAATCTCACATGGTTTATGGTAAATCTTCAGCACTCAATATGAAGTTAATTCTCATTTTGGAACTCTTGTGAAGGGACTTGTTCTATTTTCCCTTACACTCTTAAGAGCCATCCAGGCCTATGGGCTTCCTTTTTGTACTCCTATTTAACACAATAAATATTTATACCATTGTTTCCTTCCCACTATCTTATTTCAGAAAAGTATTAGATCCATTCTGAATTCCCCAAAGTACTTAGATGATATGGTAAGTACTTTTGAGTGTATAATTAAGGCTCAAAAAGAAAAATATAGTTCAAAGTATAACTTACAGCTGGTTACTATGCATAATGGGAACAAGATCTAAACAGGAAACCTAAATTTTGGAGTACCTATGATATCAGTATGTTGCTCATTTTCAATCTTTGCCTTTACCTTATATATTTATGATAAGAGAATGCATTTGTCATCATTCCTTAAAGTTTACATCAAAAGAGCAAAAACCTGAGAAATAGTCTACCATTATCTCAACACTCACCTGCTCTGCGTTATTTATTCTGCTTTGTATGTTTTTTGTTCTAAGGTTTGTTTATTTGAAGGGATATTAGTAGTGAAAATTTACTTTTCTTTCAATAAAGTTCACTATTTTCTCATCACAGATTATTGTCCTCTTAGTCCACCATAACAATTCCATGAAAATAAAGTAATCAAAGAGTTAATTCTTAAATCTGAATTTGAGATCTAATCCAATAATTTTCAGGGGCTCAGTTTCTAATAAAGTATGTGTATTAGTCTGCCAAAGGGTGCTGATGTAAAGTACCAGAAATCTGTTTCCTTTTATAAAGGGTATTTACTTGGTGTAAAAGCTTGCAGTTATGAGACCCTAAACAGTCTAATTCAAGGTTGCTTTCTCACCTAAGTCAGTCGACATGTGTTGAAGCAAGGTGGTTGCAGATCTCTGCCTGGTCTCTCTTTCCTGGGCTGCTTCTTCCTCTTGATGCTCCATGGGCCCAGCACCTTCCTGATCTCAGCTGTATGTTGGCATAGGGCTTGTCTTTAAGGGCCTCCTATATCAGTCTCTGCCATAGGGCTTGACTTCTCAGTTGCTCAGCTGCTCTGCTCTTTTCAGATGCAAACCATCAGGCAAATGGTTCATCTCCCCCTGGGGTCCCAGGATCAAAAATGACAGCGCTCTCTCTCTTCCCGTGTGTCTTCTTGAGTGAGTGTCCCTTTATATCAGCCCACCCACCAAGGGGTCAGGGACTCAACCTAAGCCATGCCTTTCTGATGTGGTTGAATCAAAGCCCTAAACTTAAAGTAATTTAATCAAGGGCCCATCAACTGAATCCAATATAATCAAAGGGTATCACAACTAGAGGAATAGATTAATTTTAAAATGTAAGCTTTCTCTTTTTGGGATTCATAAATAATCTCAAACTGCCACAGTATGCAAGAGAACTAATCTCCCTCTTTGGAACAAGTACATATTTGATAGCAGAGTGTGGTTTAATTCTATACTCAAAATTCCTCTTTAAAAAACAACAACTAATTTTCAGAGGCACAACACAACACCAACTATAAGGTAGATATCATATTGTTTTATTTTTGAAAATTAAGCTATTTGGAATCACAGCATCTTAAAATTGATTTCACTTATTACGATCATTTGAGAGTATTTTTTCTGGAGTAAAGATAAACTCCTTCAAAAGTATTTCTAAATATTAATATCTTACAAAAATTATAGTGTTTGCAGCATGCCAGGATCATTTTATGGCTTCTGACATTCAAATCACTTTTCAACTGTGACAAAACAAGTTTTAGTCATGGTTGTTCCTTGATTTTTCATTGTAGTTGCTCTTTCAAATTAACAAAAAAATCTTCCATTAAGAAAGGAAGAGGTTATCACTAAGACCAAGGATGTATTTGCTTATGCCTATCAATATTTGACCCATAATTCAGTCCACAAATTAGGCAAATTGAAATCAAGTTAATCTGCATGAAAGTTTGCACTGCCCCCACTTTTCTCCTGGTAAAGCAGAAACTAGATACTAAGAATGAACAGTGTCCCATGATTTTCTATTCATCAGGTCAATATGTTAAAATAGTATATTTAACTCTCAAGTTAATATTTTTTCATGGTTCACATCTCCACTCAATTGTCTTTCAATCAAGAAAAAATCTTTGGCTTCCATTGCTCACATTGGACTCTTTTTTATTATTATCATTTAACAAGTCACCATTTAATATTTGTTGATATGAAAGTTTGATTACTATCTAGAGCTTCTAGTACATTGACCTGTAACTTGAAAAATGGCAGGATTTTGTCTGTCCACATAATTGTTTTCCCGGGGCATAATATAGTTCCTAAAAATAGAGTTTACTCAGAAAATATTTATGTGTGTGTATATGTATGTCTGTGTATTTATATATGAATGGTGAATCAAGAAATCAATAAAGGTTAATAGCAATAGCTTAATTTTTACTGGGCAATATATAAATATTTTATGTATACTAATTCACTACATCTTCATAACAACTCCAAGAGGTGAGACTAGTATTACCTATCATCACAGATCACAGAGACAAATTACTTTAAGTAATTTGTCAAGATCACATAACTATTAAGAGTGAACCAGCACTAAAATTTAAATTTTCTGATAACAGAGCCTTAAAAGCAATCAATACATAGAATGAAAGAGCAAAGTAATCTTTTCACTTTGCAAACTGATTATCAGGACTCCTGACCATATATTATAAAGCAGTAAAGTGCTTCCTTAAGTCAGAGGCAGAAATAACGGAGAAAGAATGTATTTAAGAAGTAAGGAAGAATTGGTTTCCACTATATTTGACAACTTATTCAGTTGGTTGATGCATGTAGAATATGCAGGGTTTTAGCCATGGTAAACAATAGAAAGAAGATTTCTAAAAAAGTGGATAGAAACAGAGATCAAGAAGAAAGTGATGAAAAAATAGAAGTAAAAGTAGATGTAGGCAAAGAAGAAGGAGAAGGAAGAGAAAATTACAAGGAGGAAAAGATAAAAGAGGGTGAAGAGGAAGAACATTGTCAAAGTAAAATGGATGAGATTAGTTATACCTATAATGATTCTGAGGTTTCATTACATTTTCAATGTAATAGAACCAGAAAATCAGAAGATATGAAGAAATCAGCTAAATTATTTACAAATTAAATGTAAATGTGGGCTATCGTGCCAGCTGGGAAAAGCACAGACACCTAGAATCAAGGTGTTTGCATATACTCTCAATGTTTTCTCTGTAAGTTTCTTCCAAGTGTTCATGAGAACAATTGAGGGCAGGTTTGGAGACCTTCAGCCAAGGCCACCATGCAACCCACAAAATACCAAATATCCTCCTCTCTTACTAAAGGAGACTGTTATAACTTTGTCAAGTACAGATTTATTTTTACTTTACTCTTCCCTAAATAATAGATAAGATTTATTGAGATATTTGGTCATAAAATTGCTCCTGCTTTTTTGACAGCATCCAATCTACAAAGACCTTTGCTTCCTTATACCCTCTCCCTAACTCT